>NDGM011028430.1:0-16329 GCA_002564305.1 Octomys mimax
AGAGAGACAGACTGTTGCCACTGTTGCTGCCACTCCTGCATTGGCTCTCTGCTGTCTGCTGCCGCCAAGGATGGTTGCTCTCTTCTGTGTGCCGCTCTGCGGTGGAGCCAGCCACGTAGGGACTGAACCCTGAAGTAACTGTGAGCTAAATAAACCTGTCCTTCCTTCATTTTGGGTGTTGGGCATTTGTCCCAGCAATGAGAGAGGAGCAACAGATATGCCAGCATCACCCACAGGAGAATGGCGCACCGATCCATGGCAACAGCAAGTGCAGATTTCTCCTGAATGAAATGCTTTTGGGAAGGTCTGTGTCCCTAACAATAGCCCCTCTTCCGTCTTCCCCATATGAACCCTAGGGCAGTTCAGCGCTGCTAGGCCTCCACGCCTGATGCTGTGGCGCCTTTCCACAGGGAGCCCTGTGTGACCCTCCCACGGATGAGAAACAGACTTTCAGTAGTTCAGGTCCTGGCGATGTCACCAGAGGACCGTCCTTGAGTCATGCTGGAAGGAACCATATATAGTTGCTTTTCACTGCAGCCAGACTTCAGGGCATCCAGTGTTGGGCTCCCAGCTGTCGGGTCAAGTGGGACCCCAGACTTCTGGGACACGATCCACTGGAAGCCAAGTAAGGCTGAGCAGCAGGCCTGTCACAGCTACAACTGCACAGATGCGGGCAGCTACCCCAAGATGGCGCGCGGACTTTCCTGTAGCCATGGCGTCTGCGCCCATCTACTCTTATTCCTGGGCCTCTTTGCCTTTCATGGCAAGATAATTTAATAATTAAGGTCTTACAATCAATAATTGCTAAGGGAAACTTCCCAGATGTGGACTATGTGGTGTTAAGTCTAAATTATGTTGTGATCGCGCAGAGCTTCCCGTCCACACGGAAGCAGATGCCACTGCCAGCCTACGCGCGGTTGTCTGTTCAGCTGCATGCCTGCTTCTTTCCATCAGGCCAGGGTTTTACATTATCATATTAGATTTCTTGTCTAAATATGGCAAGTATGTACAGCCTATAGGAGGGGGTTCATAGCTAAATTATATCAGAAATTGAATAGTCAAACTAAAAGTGAGACACATTAGAAGCTTGTAGGCAAATTTATTCCTCTAAAATCATAATTGTTGGTAACCTCTAGATGGTAATAATTCAGTAAGGGAGCCACGGATCAATATTACTGGTGCTTTTCGGCTGGTGACTCCTCAGACACAAGAAACCCCACAGGGGACTGTCGCGTCCCTCCAGAATGCACTCCTAGCTGCTTCGTGGTATCAAGTAGTTTTTCTTTTGTCTTCTGATTCATTAATATTTTTGCTTATTTGAGCCTAATTGTTTCAATGTGTGGGCTCCTGCTGAGGAATACACTTGGCCTCTTGGTATCATGCTGTGGACAGCCATCTGCTAGGCTTCCTGGTGTGGTGTCCTTTGGGGAGTCTTGGACGTTTGTGTGCAGCGTGCCTGGTCATCAGCAAAGCATGAAGATAGCACAGAGTCACTGAACCGACTGGCTGGCCTTGCTTGTGCGACCACTGGGAGTTTGATATAGCAATGAATGAGGAAGTCACCAAAATTCTGTACCAAGGAGTGGTACAGCTGCTGTGACCACACCTACAACTGTGGATGTTTGGAGTTGGGTGGTGAACAGGTATTTTGTTATAGCAATTAAAAATGGGCTGATATAGTATCTATCAAAGAACAAATAAGAGGGCTGGCAAGATAGCTCAGAGGACTAAGTGCTTGCTTAGGCAAGCACAGGGGCCAGGGTTTGATTGTAGGGCTCTACCCCCGAGTGCACTGAGCCAGCAAGGGAGTCTGGGGGTGGTGGTGCACGCTTGTAATACCACAGCTGGGGAGGCTGAAAACAGGAGGATCCCTACAGGTCTGAGCTTCATAGTGAGACCCTGCACACACTTACAAAAGGTTTAAATTTGGGCCAGGGGGATAGCACAGTGCAATAAGTGCTTGCTTGGCAAGTACAAGGTCCTGAGTTTAATCCCTGGTACCACCACCACCACCAAAAAAAAAGGAGCAAAGAACCAATAAGGGAAGCAACTAAACTGAGGCCGATCACAAATCAGTGGGCAGCCATTTCCTCATGGTGTCCACACCAGGCAGACGCTTAGCTGCGACCCAGCCGGTGGTCCTCGTGCTGCTTCCATGTTTGAGCTGTAGTGATTTCCTGCTCAGCTCTCTCAACTGATTCAGGGTGCTTCTTGAGTCATGAACTGTACTCTGCTCAGATACCATCCACTAACATTAATTTGCCAAAAGTATTTCGTCTAGCAGCTATTTTTGTATTAGCTATTTTAATAGCAAGAAAAGGAGTAGATGGGTTGGTATGGCTCCAGTCAGTAATTTTTACCACAGAGCTCATACAGATCCTTCTAAAGTTAAAAAAGTTTATAAAAGCATGAAAGTGATATCAAATGTTTAAAATTTTATGTAGCATTATCTGATCTAATTAGGCAAAAATAGGAAGATAAGTACTTCTAACTCCCTTGTTTGACCTTCTGATTTTCT
Organism: Octomys mimax; assembly: GCA_002564305.1. Taxonomy (NCBI): domain Eukaryota; kingdom Metazoa; phylum Chordata; class Mammalia; order Rodentia; family Octodontidae; genus Octomys; species Octomys mimax. Next base: position 2,519 of record NDGM011028430.1, read on the forward strand.
CAATCTGTATTATTCAATTTCCTTTTCAACACTAAACCATCTTCTTTTCAGTAAAAAGAAAATCTCATTGATGTCCAGTTTTGCGCTTTTCCGTGTTCACGTGGACTCTGGCCTGCTAACCCGAGCCTCTCCGCCTTTCTGCTGCTTTGGTCCTTCTTTCAGCTTGTTTCTGAGAGTGCTTGCTGGGGTGCTCCTGTCTGCAGCTTCACTTCTTTTGTTGCTCTAGAAGCAATTTTTAAAATATTTTATTTTATTTTGAAGAGTAAAGCAGAAGCAAAAACAAACAGAAAATAAGACAGTAATGGTAAGATACAACCATGCATATGTTACAGGTTTTCAAAGCAAGAATAGCTAACGATGGTTATTATATTATCTATTTTTATCATCAATTATGTTGCTCAGATAAACAGATATAGTTATGCAAGATTGGGGAAATAATTGAATATTGGTGTTTGATTTCAAGAAATCTTAATTTTTTTCTTCTCTCTTCTTTGTTTTGATTTATTTTAAAGTGAATATAATAAAAGATAAGACATTAGGAATAGTACACATTTAGAAGACCAAGATGAGAGGCAGTCAGCCATGGATTTGTATTCCATATTGCTGTCCTTGATGTAGTCGCTCAGATCGCAGATATCAGCAAGCAGAGTTATTCAAGGTGAAAGTTCTAAACGTTAACCGCTATTTTCAAAAGAAACTGATGGAAATTATGAGTATAATCATCTCAGCCATCCTGTATATATACTTGCATGTTTCCCCCCTCCTTCCTTTTTTCTTATTTTTTCTGCTTTCTCTCGTCATTATTTAGTCCTTAAGTTCAGTTTCTTTCCATTTTATTATATCTATTATACCTTTTAGGTTTATTTATTCTTTCAGATTGTTACACTAGGAGACAAAATGATATTTACACATGTGGGCCTGATATATTTCACTTATGAGTATAGCCTCTAGTTGCATTCACTTACCTATAAAGGCTTTGAGTTTGTCTTTCTTTATAGCTGAGTAATATTCCATTATATAGAAGAAATACCACATCTTTTTCATCCATTCCTCGAATGATGGGCATTTTGGTTGTTTCCAAGATTTGGCTATCACAAATTGTGCTGCTATGAACATGGTATGTCACTGTGGTACGATGTTTTCAGTTCTATTGGGAAAATTCCCAGAAGGGGGATAGCTGGCTTGAATGGGATTTCCAGTCCTAGTTTTTTAAGAATTCTCCACACCGATTCCCGTAACAGTAGCACCAGTCTACATTCCCCCCAGCAGTGGAGAGGGTTCCTTTCCCCCACAGCCTCCCCAGCATTTGCTATTAGCTGACTTCTTTATGATAGCCAATCTTTCTGGGGTGAGACGGTAGCTCAGTGTTGTTTTAATTTACATTTTAAGGGCAACTTTTGGTGTTTTCTTCATCCTTTTTTGAGTGAGCCATACCATGTGTATTTGTCTCCTTGACCTCAAATCTTTTCTTCATACCCTACTTCATTAGAACTCTTGGTCCATTTTATTCATGAGTACTTGATAATCTAGTGTCTTTTTATACATCTGTGGCTTGGTGTTTGTAGCATATTATTGAATGTACAATGACATTTGCATTCTTCATTTCTCTGTGTTCAGCCTCTTGTTCGTTTCCTCAGTTGTAAATCTTTGACTTAAGCTCTTATAGTATTAAATTTGTGTTCTTATTAAGTTCTCTTACGGCTTGATGTGGATATTTGAGAAATGGTCTTCTTTTCACTGCATTTGGTTGCTTTTTGTTTTTCTAAAAATAAATTCTTCATCTGACTTTTGCACTTCATGATCTTTTCTGAGAAGCTTTTTGAACAAAAATTTTTAGTTGATGTAGTGCGCATGTGCAAGCATGTGTTTGTGTGCATAGAGTTACTTCATTTAGCTTGAATAGGAGCAGCTCTGAGCACACCTAGCACGGGCCCTGATTCCTGATCTAGAGGGTGAGATGCTTGGTCTGCTTTTGACGACCTTTGCCGAGCCCACTTCCGCCCTCTCCCTCTCCAGGTTGCAGCAGGCTTGGTGTTTCTCCCCCTTACTCTTTTCAGAGCTTGTTGGTAGGGAAAGGTCTGGGACAGAGCGGTTGGATTAAGACTTCCATAGAGCTGATGCTGGGGACTTGGCCTCTGCTTCCTTGTTTTTTGCGTTTAGTTGCAGTTGTACCCTTAGTTCTAGAGCTGTATTCTCAGGCTTCAGATAATTTTCTGAATCCAGGTTAAAGTTCTATAAAAGGGGACAGCAATTCGGCTGCATTTGTTGATGGCTCCAAATGCAGACCGCAGTAACACTTGTGGGGCTGCCACCATGACTCGCCCTGGCTGCTTGCTTCTCTATGGATCGTGTAGTGTTGGTGGTATTTGTCAGAGCTGCTTTTCTTTTTATATCTGACAAAGCTCTGAGGGATTGAGATTTGTGCTTTTCTAACCCATACCTATTTCTTCCTGTGGCCATAACTTCCAAATTCATAGGACCAAGTTGGGTTTGTTTCTTTGTATGCTTGCCACAGGTGAATCCCACGTGTTTGTTTTCCTGCTGGGCATTCCACGAAGGGCTGGCCCTCTGGCCTCTGGCTCCATCTCCCGCCTAGGCCTCGGTGCCTCTACTTTTACATTTCAATCATCATCAATTTTCTGAACACACTGATAAAAGCCAGTGCCATGTTTGCCTAATTCTAGACATAAAAGCCAGCTTTTACGCAAATGCTGAAGGATGTGACTGTGTTTCTGACCTCCCTCACCACATAGAACTTGTTTCCTGGCCTCTGCTACTTTTTAAAAATTTTGGATCATTAAGTCTTGTCTCTCTTGGAAACAATAAGAATGCATCAAAGTGGAACACATGCTAATATATATATATATATATATATATATATATATATATATTTGATTAACTTAGCCTTCCAAAACCTATCCAGCAGATGCTACCTCGAAGTGTGTACTCAGCACTCCTTCAGAAGTGCATGGTCAAATAAAGGGTTATGGGAGAACTTACGTATTTGTGACCAGAGTTTCAGGATACAGTGCTAACACTCTTGAAACAGCCTCCAACTAGGATGATTTCCAGAAGCAACAGGAAAGCAATTGATTATAGGAGGAGTATGAAACGTTCAGCTGCCAGGGGCAGTGAGTGGATGTTTCGTGCTTTGTGGGCCAGGTAGTTTCACTTCTATATTGTAGTGGAACAGCAACCATCAATAGTGTATTCATGAAGATGGCTGTGTGTGATTCAATAAAACTTAATTCACAAAAATAGGTAACAGACCAGTTCTGGCCCATAGGCCATTGTTTTCTGATCTTTGGCCTACATGTGGGAGATTGTAATGCCAAAATTTTCATAGAATGCAAAGAAAATGTACTGTCAAAGAGTTAGAAGAGGATCATGGTAGAAGGGATGACTGTTAGCCCAGAGAACCCAGGAGGGGACTACAACCTATGGGAAGACTCAAAGGACATACAGTCCAAGGCCATCCAGCCTGCTATGGTGAGAGGGGCTCAGTAGTTCAGAGGTGGCTTCCCTCTGCAGCCCAGGGACGGCAATAGGAAACACAGAACCGAGGCGGGGTGAGTCTCACAGCACTGTGGTAAAGGGCAGAGAGAGATGGGTGCCAGGTGAAAGCATTCATGATTCAGGAGCCAGGTACATGGATTTGCTGTAAGGAGATGCACAGCTGGAGAAATGTCCTGGGAGTGTGATCACCAGGGAGTGATGGAGATGATCGCTGGATGTGGTGCTTCTAGTAGAAAGAATGGATGACTGACAGCTTAGAACTCAGTCAGTACAAAGAATTCCAAGGTAGTGTTTAGGAGCCTTAAGGCAAAGGACCTGATTATGACCTTTGACCTTTGACCTTTGCTTCTGAGTTTCAACCACATTCACAGCCAGATTCCTCTGCCTGGGAGACAGATCACATCTTTGGGAAGGAGGAGAATGCAGTGCAGTGACAGCAGACAGAACAAGGGGTCCCCAGGCCTTCCCCAACTCTGACTCACAGAGCTTTCTTTGGGTAACACGAGTTGTGGAAGGGAACAGTCACAGGTCTTGAGAACTGCAGGGTGCCGGCTTCCGTGGCCACGGTAGCGCCCTTGTAGAGAGGGCTGCAGGGAGCCAGCGCAAAGCCAGCTGCCTGATCCTGGTTCCGTAACCTTCTCAGTGGTCATTACCCCAAATTCTGATGACAGCAGGAACCCGTGTACTTGGCTTTTGGTGTGTTCTCTGCGTTGACTGCTCGGCCTTTGAGAGACAGCAAGGGTGACAGGAAAGAGTAAGTGAAACACCCAGCCCTGACCGTGCCCCCGACATTTGTTCTCTAACCAATGATAAGTTAATTACTGAGTCTGGGCAAGAACGGCAATCATCAGCCTCACCGTTACAGACGTGAAATGCAAGGTGGGGTGTCCTTTATATCTTACTTAATTGCTGGTACCACTCCTGCAGTACTCCCACGGGTCCTGGGGACAATCACAGACTCCACAAACTCAAACAAGTGGGATCCCCAATTTTAGCTGTTGTAACAGGTGTGATGTTCTTCAGATTGATCAATACGACCTCACACACCAGGACATCATGGCTAGTGATTAGGAGAACGTGTTTTTCCAGTACAATCAGAAAAGCCCAGAAAGAGCTTGCATTCTCACAGAGAAGACCACCGAATTCGGTTCTGCTTTGCCTGATGTTATACAAGCTCCCCTGCTCCACTACCTGCTCAGCTGGCTCAGCCCCCCACTTGGCCCACTTGAGCCTCTTGAGCCCATGCTCAGCCTGTTGCGCCTGAACCTCTGCTGCTGTCTGCACTGTGACCTCACCTCCTCTTGGCTTCAGTTTTCATTTATACATGGCAGTGGCATTCATGCTCAGCATGGGCACAACTCTCAAGCTAAATTTTTATTATAGGGTAGGTGAGCATGGAGGAAAATTGAGCAGCTTGGACTCTGTGACATGTAATCAAGATACAACTGGTGTCTTACTGTTCTGTGGCCGGGGCACAAGCCTCAAGGCCAGAGACTTAAAGGAGGAGAAGTCTGCTTGGTGCAGCTTTCCAGTTCATGGTTGGCAGGATTAGACATAGCAGTGGCATGCTGGAAGGGTCTTCCACACAGGAGAGCTGCCCTGGCGTGGCAGCAGCCAGGGGTGCTGGGGAGGGAGAGCAGCCTGCCTCTTCCGCAGAGACACAACTCCCAGCAGACACTCAGCACCAAGCTCGCCAGCGTGTGAGTCCAGCCAGGAGCACAGCACCTGGACTTCATGGCCTCCGACAGCTGTGCCTCTGAACATGTGAGTCTTTGAGGGATGCCTAGCTCCAGGCTATAGCACCAGGTAAACAGAGTATTTACTTCAGGTAGCCACATCAGGGGGCTTTAGAACAAAATTGCTTGTGTACATTATGGTGAGGGTGAGGGACAGCAAAGAGACAGAAATTAGTAATGGAGAACATCTTTATTAGCTAGTCTTGAAAGACCATGAAATGAAGTAAATGGGGGTCATTGAAATCCAGAGCTAGAAACTGGAACCATGGTGGGTCTGACTGATGCCAAAGAGGAAACATAGTCTTTATGTAAAGAGCTGGCTGAAGCAAAGGCTGAGAAAGAAATACTGTGGTTCCTCCCTTCCTCTGCCCTTGGACATCTTGCTTTCCACTGGCCAGAAGCCATTTGACCTGGAGCCAGAGCAACCCACCTGCTGAGCTCAGGGCTGAGCTCAACAAGGTTTGGAACCAACAACACACTCCTCACCCAGAGGTCATGACATGCAGCCACATCTTTGTGGGCAGGTTTCCAACATGGGAACGTGTACTCTCAGTATCAGCCCTTTTGGATTAAGGCTAATATTGACTTAGGGAATAAGAAACCAAACAGGTAAAGTAGTAGAACAGTAATTGGCCACAGCACCAACAGAGAATGAACCATGGTCTCTTCTACCAACACGGATGCATCTTCAAAGTGTTGTGCTGAGCACAAAAGCACATATTATTTGATTCCATTTTTATCCAAGTCTAGAAAAGGCAAAAGAGTTGTGATAGAAAGCAAAGTGTTTTCCAGGGCTCATGCTGGGGAGGGCAGAAATTAGCTTTGCAGGGCATGAGGAAATCTATCTACATCACGATTGTGGTGGCTATTAAAGAATTGTATGTATTTCTCAAAACTTACCCAGTGGCACATCCACAGTTGGTGAATTGTGTTTTATTTTAGTTCAGCAAAGCTGATCAAAAAAAAAAAAATCAAAGCAAATAGTCATATTCATGTAGCATTTCATTTTCTAAAACCAGGGTGTAATTGATTATTTAAACGTAAGAACTCTCTCATTTTCCAAATTTGCAGTCTGAAGATGAAGTGGCATCATGTGGGAGGTGAATTCTCTGAGCCGTCATCTGGTGGTGCCAGAGAAACCCAAGCCTGATTTCTTCTCTGTTACAGTGAAAGCTCTGATTCTAACAATAGACGTGCATCTGGACGACCAGGTCTGCTCTCGGCTTCTCGTCCAGCCTTTCATCAAGGAAACGCTAGAGTGTGGTTCACAGAAGCCACACTTTCAGCAGTGGCATCAGGTAGATTAGTGATTCATTTTCCTCAAGAACATCTCAACAGCAGAAAAGTTAAAGGGCAAATGACTCCATCAAGAACTCTGGATTCCACATGGAAAGGCTTAGTTGGGGAATTATTTCCAGAATCAAAAAAAGCATATAAATCCATGACCTCCCTGGAGACAAAACTTGAAACACTTGTGCCTAAAATAGCAAAGTTGTACTTCTGTCACAGAAAATGACAAACACATTGGAAGTCTGGAAGACGCTTCTCAAGAGATTAAAACAAACGTCACCAAGCACAGTGCATTGGGAGGGCTGGCTTAACTCAATACTGTTATGAAAAAGATGGGTGGTACAATTTGAAAACCTAATGTCATGCATTGACAGGAATTTGTGGAAACATTGCTTAATGGAATTCTGGCAAGAGTATGGAGGAGTGGATTACAATTTGGTGTCACTTGAGACTTTCATATACTAATGCCATAGATAAGATCTGTAGTGTAGGATTAAAGATACTGTGTGAGAAGGGAAAATGATTACTGGGATGGATTAGAATTCCTGGATCAGGGAGGCTCCCTGTGGAGAGAGAAAGCCTTCATCTCCTTGGAACTAGGCCTAGAGATGCAGACAAGAAAAGGACACTGTTACAAATATCAAAAAGGGCGTATTTTTTTGTTTCCTATCTAATTTTCAGTAACCCAACAAGGTCTACTTATCTCCTCTGATATATTAAAGGTGGCAAATACTGCTGGGAAGGCCTGATGTTATCACAAAGGCTCTGATCCTGCCTCTGAAATAAGTTTACTGGGCCTTGGGCCAGGAAATAGCTCAGTAGAATAAGCACCTGCCTGGCAAGTGCAGGGTCCTGAGTTCAATCCCTGGTACTGCAAAAAATAAAAATAAAAATAAATAAATAAATTCACTGGGCCTTTTCTGCTTGCTTGAATTGAGGAATTTGGAGGTGTATAGCTATATTTTTGGGAATCTTCATGTTCTTCATGACTTTGGGCACAATGGGCAGAATTAATAGTTTAGGTAGTACAATTTTAGCTATTTAAAACAGACTATTAAATGATATAAAATATGGTGAACTTTATGCAACGATTAATAATGTTAATTACAATGTTTGCAATTGCAGTTGTGTTTCTAGCATTCTTCCAGTACTTCTCAATGCCATTTTGGGGGACTTACAGGCCATACTGCGAAAAAAGTGGGACTTCAGTACTGACGTGTAGAACTTCTCTATCACACCAGAGTGTCGGCACAAGAGGGAGTAAAATATTGTCTGAAGCTGAAACTTGGAAAGCATGAAATTTTATCATTCTGAAATATGCATCTTTGGTCAATTAGACTAATTGTCATCTAAGTGCCACAGTAGCGGGACTTTAAATCACTAAATTATTTATCACTCACATTAGATCTTTTTCATTGGGGAAAACATGAAAGAAGTTTTATCATGAGATTGTTTGAAAGTCTTTCTATCATTGGATTTTGCTTTTGATTGAATGCTGTTTTCCATTATCATATTCCAGAGAGCTGTGTCTCTCTCCCTGCAGACACACAGGTTGTCAGTGAGGCTGTCAAACTGAAAGACAGAGTGGATCTTGGGAGGTATCAAGGCAAGTGCCCCGCTCCAGGAAGCTGAGCAGATGGAGGGAGTGTGTCTAATGCCTGCCGGCTCTTCACGTGTCGGTTGGCTCATGCTGCTGGACACAGACTGTCAGATCACATCGAGCTGTATCAGCTGCATGTTCTCAGGAATTGATTTCATTAATGAAGACCAGAGCAGGACCCAAACTTTTCTGCAGTGAAAGATGATGTCTTGGGCTCTGCAGCTGCCTGCAGGGCCACTTCTTACGTGGAGGAAATGGAAGCTGGGAGCCGTGGGGCGAGGGCTTGCAGAGCAGGCAGAGGAAACAACAGGACACACGTCGGAACTTGCTGGCAAGTGCTTACAATCAGCTGGACCTAGTCCAGGGTACAACGGGAGAGCGGGAGGCCTGGCTGCTGCTGTGAGAACTTGGTGTGGAGAGTTCTCATCTTACAGCAAGTAGATGCCAGATGTCTATAGGGAGAAGGAATGTGGGGTGCAGAGAGTGCTTGGAACAAGACATACATGTTACAGAAGTAGCAAGTAGAGGAAAGGCCCAGGAAGCAACAAGACGTACTGGCTTCTGGTTTGTGGATCACGTGCTGGTACCTCTTCCTGTTTCATGCACTCCAGACACTCTGACTCTGAAGTCAACATTATGTTAGAATTTAACTTTCAAGTATGTCCTTCAAAAGCAAGCAGCTCACATCAACTCAGGAAGCCACGGCTCACTTAAACAGACCCAGCACATTTCATATGTTGCCCAATGTCTAACTTTACCTGAATCGTGATAGTCTAACTTGCGACTATTTCTCAGCTGCTTTTCTTCTTTTAGTGAGCTAGTATTCGGCCAGACTTTTCACTGGAACAGCTTCGGTTAAGTGGTCCTCTGTGGCTCTGTGTGCTGTGGAGAACCCTAAAAATGCTCGAAACATCACAGCCTAGAAGAATGAAGCCTTGAAATGCATTTTCATAAATTCTAATATATTACTCTGATAAGAGCCACTCTTCATTATTTTAATAGGAATTTCATGGACTCTACAATAAGGCAGGAGCTACTAGTCAGCATTCTGATGGACAACAAAAATGCATCATCATATTAGCTTTTACTGTTTGCTTTAGTTTTTGTCTTGTGTAACTTAAAGATATGTATTGCAAATATGGACTAATAAAATTTTTTAAGTCTAAGAATTAGAATGTGTTTACCTGCCTTATATGCACAAATTCTGTATGCATGAGTTTCTACCCTTTCTAAAGCTAACATATGGAATTGGACATACTGAATTTTTTCAAAACAATTTAGAAGAAAATGTACATTCCAAAAATTAGATTTCAATTTTGTTGTATAGCTTAGAGTTTGCTTGCCTTCTAACAATAGAATGAACATATAAAAAAGTCAAAACACTTTTCCTAAACATAAAATATTTTATAAAACTCTCTGCATTCTTAGTCATTATATGTGTATGTTATAGCCATATACATACATTAAATGCGCTGAGTTTATTAAATAGTCTCAACTGGGGAAACTGCCATAAGCCTTTTGTCAGTTTCCCAATTACCACCTGGTCCATTTTCTCACTTATGAATATTTTGACAGATTCTATGCCTTTATGGTCACTTTCAAGTATCAAAAGTTTTCCATCTGAAAAAAAAAAAAGTTTTCCATCTGAAAACATCAATCTCAGTTTCTTCTTTAAAAAAAAATGTATTTGATACAGGGTCTTGCTATGCAACCCAGACTCATAGCAATCCTCCTGTTTTCAGCCTCCCCAGTGCTGGGATTACCATGCCCAATCTCAGTGGCCAGCTCAGTGTTTGGGGCAAGGGGGCGGTATGTGGTTGATGTGGCATGTACTACTGGGGATCGAACCACGGTCCCTGAGCTTGCCTAAGCAAGTGCTTAGTCTGCTGAGCTATCTTGTGGACCCTCTTCTTAGTTGCTTAATACTCAACTTTTTTTCTTAACTCTTGGTTCTTTCATGCTTTTTTCACTTTACTTTCAAGGTTTTTTTTTTTTTTTGGATTTTTGTTTGTTTTAAGAAGGGAAGTGCTGTCTTTAATTTTCTGGCTTTTCATGTAAGGAGCTTAGAAGTCGCTACTTTGCATCCTATCAAATAAGGAGCTGAGCAGAGTGAGATGCCAGCTACTCTGCTGGATTCATAGCACAGGTGAGGACACCACTTGGGCGATGACCCCGAATCTGCAGGGGCGCGTGGTGAGCCCCAGTGCACTAGAGCTGAAGTTCCTGAGGGGAGGTGGCCCTGGGGACCACTGCAGGGCGGGAAAACAGCTGTAATTACTGAGTTACTGACAGCTCGGCATGTGGGGACAGCTGGGCTCAGGGTTCCATGGAACTCAGACAATGGGAATCCCCATGCTTCTAGGGGTCTTACCCCCAGGAGTGAGACAACTTCCTCACCATAACTACTGCAGAAAAATCCCCCAGTGCTTGTGGCTGGGCTGGGGAAACATACCGGAGGATCTGTGTTTAGCAAGGCCTGCCCTGCAGAGGAGTAAATTCACGGTGCTATCCAGTCCTGCATGAGTTGGGGAAAGGGGACAGCCAGCTCCACCCAGCGCTGGCCTTCCTTGTGGAAAAGAAGAAATAGCCAACTCTGGGCCACTCCAGGCTTTTGCACTGGCAAAGGGAAACACCAGCTTTACAGAGCAGGGACTGAGGAGTACTGTGAGCTTGGCGGTCGGAGGCAGGCTCCTGGAGGGCTGAGACTTCATCCTAGGAACAGAGACCGCCTGTCTCCCAGGTCTTCTGTCCCATCACCAAAGTCCCATTTACATGCGTTCCTTTTATCTAGTGCATTATGTTTTTGCTACTGAGAAAAAAATACAAGATTTTAATTTTGTGGAAAATTAAAAAATGCGAGAGAGAGAACTTAGTGCATTATGCTTTTGCTACTGAGGAAAAACAATACAAGACATATTAAAGGAACAAAAACTGAAGAAACAGAAGACGCATTGGAATCAGACACAGCAGAGATCTGAGATAGTCTTACTGGAAACATCCCACACTTTCTGGTTAAGATGCCAAAAGGTAATGGACAAAGCAATAGCCAGGAACAGATAGACACGGTATGGATGGTGAAAAATTCTAAAAAATAACCAAAATAGGATGCTAGAGAGGAACAGAGTGTCACACTGTCAGTGCTGGGCCATCAGTCGTAGCAGGTCCACCACTATTTGGAGCATGCGCATGGGAAGGAAAGCTGCCACCGGCTGGTATAGAAGGTATGTGCGTGAAATCTCTGTGCCTTCTTCTCATTTTTACTGTGATCCCAAAAACTGCTCTGAAAATAGTATTTGGCACATTTTTAAAAGAAGGGGGAAGGTGGAAAAGGGCAAATGTCTGTAACCCAAACACGCTGCCCTTCCTTTTGGCTCTTTATGCTCTGCCAAATGAGACTGACCATCGCTGCAGATTTTGCTTTAGGGCAAGTGTGTTTCTGGAACTCCCTGTGTGTGCGGAACGGGGCCTTTCAACTCATGATGTCTGAAGCCTCAAGTATAATTTAACTTTTTCCTAATCACTTCTCACAGACTCTGCATGACATTTCACCCCAAAGCCTCCTCTGTATTCGCTTTCTCATTGCTAAATATCCAACACTGACAAAGTAAAGACAGGTTTGACTGAACCCATGATGTGGGGGACTCGGCGCACAGTGGGCAGCCTCCAGGGCAGGAAGTTCATCACGGTGGATCTAAGTCACTTAGTCCAGGGTAGCCTGGAAACAGAATAGGGGGCGGCTGCAGAGAGGAAGGCGCCAGCAGCCATGTAGAGTCCCCAAGCTCATGTCTGTGTAGCCCAACTCAAGACACTCATACATCTTCTCTACCAATCAATCCCCTAGGTGAACCCTAAAGCCATTCAAAGTGACACTCCACTGTAGCTGTGACATTTCCTCTACTCACGGCAAGCATAGGTGACCCTCCAAGGCTTAGAACTGGCCAGATGGTCCAAGAATGGGTGCCTTTTCCTGGGTCTTCTTGACCCACCTCCTGCTGGTCCTTGTGGTGGTCATATGTCTCCCCACAGCCTCAGTGTTCTGTTGTCTCCTATTTTTCTGTCTCTCTTTTCTCCTAGTTCAAATCATTACTGAAGATTAATAAGTACATTTTATAAATTAATGTGCAATTCATTTTTATTTACAGGTACTATTATGTAATAGTCTTGAATCCCCTTCCCTTCAAAATTAGCATCAGGGGAGGAAAGAAAAATAATCTTCCCAGCTCCAACAGTTGGATTCCAGTCTCTTTCATTCCCTTCCCTACTGAGCTAGAGAGTGGGGCTTCAGCTAGCACTTAATAACTCCTGCAACAGGGATTCTAATTGTTTGCAATTCTTTTTAGTTTGTTTAGTTTAAGATATTTCTTGGTACTCAGACTTCAAATTTAGTCACAAATTCGAGGACAAGCAAGATCTTCATTTGGCTATATTTGTGATATGGCCCAAACAACTTTAGCTCTTTACACAAAGGGCAAGATAGGCATGTGCAGGAATCATTATGGTTCTATTCATTACGAGTTGTGGAACTGTGGAAGGCTGTGGCTTGACTCTTGTGCTGCAGCAGTCAGCAGCCTCCTATCTTCCCGGACGCTAGCGGCTGTTTACCACGTGGTCCATGAAATTCCTCCTGCTTCCATTGTCCTGGCCACCCATGTGCAGTGTCTTCCAAATTTTCTTTAAGTTATTCTCATTTGTACTATTGTACAGATTGACTGTTAAATTGTCCTACTACTTGACTTTTCTTCAAGGGTGTCCCTTGCTCGTCACTGTTGTGGCTTACTGTTACACACCATTTGTATTCACCAGATTAATTTTATATAAACAGAACTTTCCAAAGAGCATTCACTTACCTCAGAACACTGCTTTATTTCAACATTCACCAGAAAGATAAATTGCTACAGCTTTCACCGCCCTGATGGTCTTACTTTAGGTATATTTGTGTCTTTATGTCCAATGCCAAGAGGAGTACAGAAGTTGGACACCAAGGGGAGTTTTGGTTCTCCACACTCAGAAGATCAAGTTGCTTTTGTGAAAGGCCTAAAACCGAGCTAGCTGGATACCAAGAAGACAGCACAGGCACTGAGTGAAGGGATAGAAGTTAGCGCATACACAGCAAGCTAAGCCTCAGAACATAAAAGCAGACAGGAGAAAGATAAAGAGTTAGAATAAGCAAGGCAGAGAAGAATCCTTCCTTCCAGGAAAGAGATCTTCTATGCAACTACAGTAAGGTAGTTGATAGCACCTTGCTTCCCTCAGGCTGGCTGTGAGGAGTATAGAGTATCCACTTCCCTTTGAACTGTGTTTTCTTTGAGCTCCATCTGAGTAACTGATTTACTTTATACTCTGCCTGATGAAGCCCAGACCCGGTGGCCATTCTAAATCCACAGAGCCATCTATGATGGGCCATCACTGCGTAATGGACAGGTTCCAGCTCTCTGCTTGTGTATGCGAGCCAAGGCCACTTTTGCGGTCTGTCTTCATTACTTTTCTCTTGTTGCTGAGACCAAAATGCCCGACACCCACAGTTAAGGAAGAAAAGGTTTATGTAGCTCACAGCTAATGGAGGTTTCAGTCCATACTCAGTGGGCTCCAAGGCAGAGTGGCACATGATAGAGGGCAACAGTTCATGGAGGCGGGAAACAGCAAAACAGCAAAAGCAGAAAGGGAAGATC
>NDGM011028444.1:0-11992 GCA_002564305.1 Octomys mimax
TTGATTTGAAACTGTCTCATTGCTATTTGTTTCTCAATAAAATTATGGAAAATTTTTTTTTTTATTTTGAGACATGGTCACATTAAGTCTGTCAGTTGCTTCCCAGACTATGGTAGAAACTTACAGTCCCTCTGCCTCATCCTCTTAAGAGTGCTGGGGTAGGCATGCACCACCATGACTGGTGGGATCATTTTTAAAGTTAATTAATTTAAATTAATTAACTTTATTGGCTGTGAAATGATGGTCATAGCCTACAGTATCAGTTATATTATGAATACTGGTAATTAGTAGTACTCTATTGCTAATCACCAGTGATATTAGAAATCATATATCAGTATTACTATTGATGCTATCATTAATGTTTATATTAGTAAATAACACTTTAGGAATATATGGTTGATGATATTCCTACTATCAACTACTTCTGCTATTGCTACTACTGCTGCAGCTGCTGCTGCTGTTTCTACTACCAGACTGCCTTAAATGTACTGAGGGCTTCATGGTTCCCAGCTACCTTGATATCCTTTTCATAAATAATGTTTAAAGTATTCGATCTTCACAACTTTACTGTGATATTTTCTTTTGCATTTTAGCACTTAACTAAGAAAGAGGAAATTGAGCATCAGAGAGGATATGTAACTTATTCAAGGAAAAAGCAGAGTCAGGACCTGACCAGTGCTTGAATCCCCACTATATGTGCTGCATAAATTACTGCCACAGAGGTATGCTGTTGCCGTTTTCCTCCTAGAATCTCTTGGATTTGCCTTTTAAAATAATAATGCTGTCTAATGGCAACTACGTTTATACCCTTTGTTGTGTTGTGTATATTTTCAGAGCTGTATCATTTATTACTGATCATCACACCTACAACAATGTGAGGATTAATGAAAATTCTTGCCCCTACATTTTCATTTTTGATGCTGGGTACTGAACTCAAGGATTCATTTACACTAAGAACATGCTGTAGTAGTGAGCCAAATCCCCTGCCTTTCTCATTTTACTTTTAAAACAAGGATTTTATCACCTCTTCCAAAGAAAGCAGAGCAATTAGCTGTTCCGGAAGTCCTGAGTGGCCTTCTTTCTAGATGAAACCATCCCATTGCATAACACAGTCCCTTCTTTTGAATGCTTACTGTCTTTGTGCATTTTATTTCTGAATTAAATGAATATGATTTCGTCAGATCAACAGTGGCTGTTCTGCAATGTCAGAGAATGTCAAAATTCTTGCACTGTAGAGGTTAATCTGACACTTTAGGTATAACTAGTTATTTTGATCCTGGAGTAATTGTTGGAGGGTCTGATTATTAATTTTCAGTGGCACAAATACTTAATGATAGGCTGGGAATATGCTTCTCATATTTAATAGTGTCTGTCAAGTTGGTGACAATGTACAGCTTAGAATGAATGGAAATGAGGTTGCACGATCCATTTTGGATAACACAGTATCAGGCTCAAGAAATCTTCTAATGGCTTCTAAGAACAAGATGAAGAGCCTTGTAAGGAATAGAGGCTTTGAAATTACCTCAGGACCTTCTTCTTGGAACAGCTATGGTTGTATGAGGCATGGGAGTTGGATACCAGCTCCCCACTCAGAATGCAGTAGTAAATTGGATCCACACTGTTCTATAAGCAGATGCATTTTTTTGGTGACTTGTTTCCTGTTTATCATTTTCAATGACATTTGCAATTAGTGCCCTTGAAACTGAGGACCGTGAGTGCCAAGGAGTTAGTCTATGTAGCAGTGAGTCACAGTGGGAATGACATATGCTTTCACATTCACTGCCCACCACAGACACCCTGATGGCAGCATCTGGGCTTCAGGCAAATCTGGGAAGACTCCTCCGCTTCCACCCCTAGCAGGTGGCATGTCCCCTTCCCTGTGGTGAGCATGGCTTTTTTTGGGTTAGGGAGATTCCTTCTGAACTCAACAAATGATCTGTTTATGTTGAAAAACCATGAAAGTTCATAGATTTCTTTTTCACCTAATGTTATAATGGGCTGTGAACTTATCATTACAGCTTCAGCTCTGTGAATTCTTCACTTGTTGGATGTCCATGTTGACTGTGTTAAGTGAGAATTTTCCTTTACTTCTGACTATTCCAATAATAGTGTCTTCTTATATTTCTTTCTTGCATTGTGTCATGAAAAAAGGAAGGAGAGAATAGAAGACACATTTGTGTGTGAGGATGGAGGGGTGCAGGTAACAATGAAATAGTTGGCTGTCTGGGGTTGGCTTCCAAGTGACAGATACAAACAATGGGTCCCAAATGAGGACTCACACCTCCCTAATGAGTGGTGGATAATCCTTAATAGAGATACCTAGGATTCAATGATTTCCATTGGTGGGATTTTCCCAGGATATTGCATAAGACAAACTATCCCAATTGTGCCTTCTCCTTATTTGGAGTTGAGCTTTTCTCCTTGTTGAATCAATCTCTCTCTCTCTCTCTCTCTCTCTCTCTCTCTCTCTCTTTCTCTCCCTCTCTCTCTTTCTCTCCCTCTCTCTCTTTCTCTCTCTCTCCCTCTCTCTCTCTCTCAATCCCTCTCTTTCCCATTATTATTTGATCATTCTTTTCATTTGTTTATTTGTTTTTTGTTTTTCTGAGACAGAGTTCTGCTGTGTAGTCCCGGCTGGCCTCAAAAGCAGTCCTCATGCCTCAGCCTCCCTCCTGAGTGTTGAGATGATAGGCATGTATCACAACTTCTGGTTCCTGGGTCCTGATCATTGTTGATATTAATTTTTCACAGTAGAGTTACTTAGTTCAAATGACCCTTTTGAAAACAAAAAATATTGGTCTTTGAGACACTGAGGGGTAAAAATTTTGTTAAGATAGCACCTCTTATTCCCAGTCCCCTCACCTTGGTAAACTGTAGCCATTAAGATTGAGTTTGGCACCAGGCTGTATTTGTGCTTGCCAATGCATGCAGTTCCTTTTGCCTTTGAGGTTAGTACTATCCAGAAATGACTTCTTGGGATCCAGGAAGTGCAGACTATAGGAAAAAAGCATCTGTATTGATTGAATTCCTTTTCCCTAAACATTCATGAAATGCAGAACAGAAGCATGCACAAGACATAGGCCTGACTTTGAGTACTATTTAGCAGCTTCACATAAGCAAGAATGTGAGACAATAGAGTTTCCAGGGAATTTGGATCATAGAAGTAATTATCAGGGGTCCCAGCATTTGGTGTGCCAGAGCCAGTTTTAGTCTCATGGGGCTTGACCTCACTTGTGAGGTGGCTCTGTGCATGCACTATTTCTTTCCTTTTGAGAGAAGCAGTAAGGATGGTGTAAACCTAAGGAGGGGTGGTTATCAAGTGATAGCCACTCAGGCCTGGAAAATCTCCCAAGGGAACCTGCAATACTCAGGCTTCTAAAGAATTCCTCTATAATTCAAACGTGGAGGTCTTTCCTGTGGCCAATGGAGTGGTTCTGAAAAGCTTGTGCAATCCTTTGGGAAGGGGACAGGGCATATACATTTTATGGGAAGATAGTAATGGATTTGGGAGCTCAAACATCTGTGTCCTCCAGCTATGGTGAGCAAGTGTCATGTGTATTAAATAAAGAAAAAAAAATATATAGATATACAATTTTAAAAGTAAACAATGCAATCTTTTGTGATTAAATAGGAATCAATAATCTCTGACAGGTGATGCTAATGGCTTTGGCTAAGTCAGTGCTTTTCAATGTGCATGGGATGCAATTATGCCTTCAGGAGACATTTGCCAATGTTTGAGTACATCAGTTTTGGTTGTCACAGATGAGGGGCTGTTACTGTGATCTAGTTGGTGAAGGTAAGTGCTATTGCTGTATGTACCCTACAATATACTCTGCAGGGCAGAACCCCCATGATAGAGTGATCTGGCCCCGAAGGCCACTACTTCCAATACTGAGAATCCTGGTATAAAGATTTCAAGGAAGATGTCTGTGCCTTTCAGTGAATTTAAAGAGCAAAGAATCCTTATCTCTCTCCCCAGCATTTCACTGGTCTGCGATAATGAAGAAGTGAACCTCACCTGACTTATTCTACTGACATTTTGGAATTATTTTGTTATGCCAAAAAGCTTCCCTGGCTAGGAGTATCAATGCCAGATGGAAAACGAAATTGCCGCAGTATTATCCCAATGCAGTAAGCACACAACTTGACTGAATGGCCTGTGAGTTTATTGTATGGCCATCCGACACAAACATGGTAGGCAAGCATAGTTTCAGAAGCTTGTTAACACTCAGATTTGAAGCAAAGGAAATAGAGCTCTTTTGGGGGAATAAGTAAGTGTACGTTTCTGAAAGTTATTTTGCATCCTTTTCAGATTTTTAGAGGGTAAAGCTACTGGCTTTTTATTTGGTCTTATTTCACTTCAAAGTGCTTCTTTCATCTTCTTTGACAGAGCACATCCCTAATATAGCTATTAAGCTTATTATTCATGATAAGGCCTGTATTTTAACTCATATGTGAATATAGCATTCCAGTGACACTAGACGAGAATTTTAAGAGAGGATAATGAAGTTGGGAATACATGTGTATATATGAAAAAAAATGGCTGGAGATAGAGTAAATTAAGCAGTAACTAGTGTAATCTAGAAGAAAGGCGAAATGTTTTATATGTGTGATCTCCCTAATTAGAAAGGAAAGAGCTGGCTGGTGGTAGTGTTTTAGGTTTTTTTTCTTGAACTGCCCAAGAATTGGTGTCAATGATGTGTTTACCAAATTTCATAGGATTGAAGAGGCCCTCTTTTTTAAGATATTTTCTTTTAGTGTAGTATGAATAAAGGAAGACAATATTTTGTCACCTAGATCATAGTTTGTAAATTTGACTTGTAGGCCAAATCTGGCACACTATCTGTATAAATATGATTTTATTGCAAACAGAAACACCTGCACTTTTACGTATTTTCCATATTTCTACAAATGCAGAAAGGAGGCTGAAAACAGGAGGATCACCATGAGTCCAAGCTGATACAATGGCAGAGTTAAGCAGTGGTAAAAAGAGATTGTTTGGAGCTTGACATGATGGCCTACACTTACAGTATCAGCTCTGTGGCAGGCCAAGGCAGGATGATTCCGAGTTCAATACCAGCCTGGGCAACTTAATGATTTAGCAAGGTCTTATCTCAAAATAAAGCTATACACAGGCTGGGGATGTAACTCAATGTGGTGGCCCTGGGTTCAGTCTATAGTTTGGGGGAAAAGAAAAAAAAAACAAACAGCTTAGGGCTGGCAGGATAGCTCAGCAGACTAAAGTGCCTGCTTAGCCAAACTTAGGCAAGCACAGGGACCTCAGTTCAATCCCTGGCACTTCATGTTGCTCTGGCCCCGCCCTCAGGGCAGGCTGAGCCAGCCAGAGTCTGGGCATGGTGCAGCACACATATAATGCTAGTGCTGGGGAAGCTGAAAACAGGAGGATCACCATGCGTCCACGCTGCATAGTAAGACCCTGTAACAACCAAATACATTTAAAAAACCCAGCTTAAACTATTTATCATATAGGCATTTTCAGAAAAAGTTTACAAAATCATTTAGACTTCTATACTTGAGCTAACTTTCTGCTGAGTTAGGAATATATTTTAATGATGTGGTATTTCATGCATTACTAGTAGAGTGGAGCACTGGAAATATTCTTCAAACTTTCTTTGTACAATATGACATATACATGTAACTTGACCCACATGAATCAGCTTTTTCAATGCAGATTCAAATTGGAAATCAAAATCATGATTTTGCACAAAATAATTTGTTCAGTATGATGGAAAGCATCAGTGATACAGCATTTCTTGTATTTCTTTTTTTAAAATTTTAGTGCAGGGTCTATAGGGTCTCACTACATAGATTTGGCTCATAGTGATTCTCTTGTTTTCAGCCTCCCAATGCTAGGATTACAGGTGCACACCACCTTGCCCAGTCTCAATTGTCATCTCAGTGCAACCCGCAGGTGAGGCCAGCATGGCATGCCGGGGATCTAACCCTGGCTGCTGTGCTCTGCCTAAGCAGGTGCTTTAGTACACTGAGCTATCTGGCTAGCCCTGTATTTCTTGTAATCTATTTTTTATCAAGATTTTCTTTAAAGCCACTGACACCCATATTGGTGGCTTTCATTGAAGCACTTACTTGTTTTCCCCATATTTCTACAGAAATTTGTTTTTTTCTAGTAACAACTAGGTGTCTTATTTTCTCACCTTGCATTTAAATATAGTTGGGTCCTGCATATTGATTTTTTTTTTTTTTTTTGGTACCGGAATCAAACTCAGGACCTTGCACTTGCCAGGAAGGCACTTATGTCACTGAGCTATTTCCTTGGTAGCCTCTTTTTTTTTTTAGACAGTGTCTCAATATGCAGTTTGTGCTGGACTTGTGCTCACTTATGTAGACCCCAGGCTGATCTCAAAATCATAGTGATCCTCCTGTCTCAAGCTTCCAAGTGCTGGGATTATAGGTATGGGCTACCATGCCTGGTTCTGGGTAGGCACAATGTGCCTAGGGTTCTGGGAATTGCACTCAGAACCTTGTGCTTGACAGGTAGGTTCTTATACTACCGAGCTATATCCCCAGCCTGGTATTTCACTAAATATTGGACTGCATGTACTACAATGGTCTAGTAACATGGTAGCTATCTTAGTTTGTGTTACATACTCTATGATATTTTTCCCAATGAAAAAATTACCTTGTTGCTGTGTTGACCAGAACTGTGCATCTCTGCACCATGAGGTGGTGCAGAACTGTAGCTTGTTGCTGCACATGGGGAGTTCAGGTCATCAGTCATGACCCCACAGATAACCAGCCATTTGCACTTGTCCCAGGTAGACAGAGATTCAAAAATGTGATTAATGATCAAATGATGCTTGAGTCTTTAATATGCAGACAGCATATGCAGTTCAGAAATCATGATAGAAGGACAGGGGCAGTGAGTGAACTTATGATCCATGTCCCACAGCAGGCATGCAGAGCCCTCCCTCAGCATGTAAGCCAAGCTGCTCCACCACTGTCCCAGCAGCCACGCATTCAGGTTTAGTTGCAGTGTTGGTACGCTGTGATAAATAAGTGGGTTTGGGGTTGTAGCTTGGGCACTTGGTCTCTAAAAGGTATGCCGTCACTGAGAAGTTTCTGGGAAACTCCCCTGTTTCCCAGAAGTTGGGAAATGGCTTGGGTTCCAGTTAATTGAGAGATTAGAAAAAAGGATCCAGCAACATATTCCTGCAAGTCCTATGTAAGTCAAGTGTTACCTGCTTGCTTAAAATTTTCTGTTTGCTCTTTAACTTATCAAGCTGAATGTATTTCCTACTAAGGCTCAAAATAATTTTTCAGAAATTTCTAGATTTTAAGTTGCTCATCATTTTAAGTTGCCTCAGTAATTTAGGCTGATTGCAGCTCAGTGGCAAGAAGAACTGGACTCTCCCTGCTCTGCAGTTTGGTCGAGTCCAAGTCAGGATACTGTTTCGGGAACCACAGGGTCTCATATGAGCTCTGGAACTTCACTATTTTCTCTCCCCTCTCCTCTGTGGAATATGAATGTCCCATAAAAACTCTAGAAAGTCCTGGTTGTATTAACAAGATGAGATAATTCTTTGGGTGCCTTTCTAGTCCATAGTGCAATTCAAAAGAGTAGCATCTAATGAGCAGGTGTTTCTACTTGTTCTCACATTTCTAGCTGATAGCACTGCACTTCAGAGAAGCTTCCCACAGGGAATGGTTGTTAGAAAGCTTTTGAGGGTCTGTTAAGTAATATTGTCCTTCCCTGTCTCCAGGCATGTAGACTTTGGGGGTCTAGAGATTTTTTTTGATTTCTCTGGCATTTGGGGTGATAGGACCTTCTAACCGCAGACACAATGGAGGAAGAGCTGCTTATTTTCAGTGCTCTCCTTATAGATGGGACCCACAAAATTGAAAAGGCAAAGGATTTATGCATGAAGAAGGTGAGTGAGAGCAGCCAGGTTTGAAATGTATCAGGTGAAGATGGGGGGGGGTCGATGCTGATGCCTTTCAATCATTGTGCACCCCAGTTTGGGGAGCAAGTTCTATTTATTTTTATTTTTTGCTGTATGACAGATATGGTTATATAAGGAGCTTTGAAAATAAGACAGAAGCTTTTGATTTTCACATCCTTTGCTTAGTGAGATCCTGGAGGCCCTTTAAAGCACTAAGGCTATTTCACACAGCAAAAAAGAACTGGAATTGGTTGTACTTTAGAGTACAGTTTTGTGTGTGTGTGCTTCAAACTTGTGTAAGTTGAAGAGCCACCTTGTGACTTGGTAGGTACTGGAGAAAAAAACCAGGGTTGCATAGCTACAGGAGACACAGATTCAGTTTTTCAGAATCAAAGCCAAACAAACCAAAAGTATTCGTACACTCAGAAGCCAAAAAAACCTAGTCAAGATGTTCTCAAATGAAGCTGATGACGATGGGGTTTCATAGAGTTGCCATGTCTTGAGGATAACCTGGAGTTGCTGGGGTTCATTATCTTGTAGAAATAGAGAAGGTCATATCAACAGTTTCCAGAGACTTGGGCATGAAAAAAAAGACTAACAAGGAAACACAATCTGGCTCTCAGCTAGAGCCATTCTCAGAGCTCACAAGGCTGGTCCCTGAGGTTTCCTTCCTGTGTGGCTCATGATAATACCACATGCTGTGGTTGCTGGTTACCCCTCCCATCAGCCCCGAGCACAGATAGGCACTGCTTGTGTCTACTCCTGCAGGTGTCTTCCCTTGAATTCCTGCTCACAAGGAGAGCTGCCATAGCTCCTCCTCCTCATGTTATACTCATACACAGTCATTGTTGCAATGCATAGGACATTTGCAGAATAGTCCATGTGCAAGCTGAAGACTCAGGCCCTAGGTCCTTTGTTAATAATAAGGTCTTTTCTCTATGTGACATGAAATTCAGATCTTAAGTCCTTCTTTAAGTACCTTTGTTCTTTTTCTGTCCTTGAAACAGCATAAGAAAGACCTGTGTGGGCAGAAAAATTGCTCCAGAGGGCTAGTTAAAACAGACTTCTGGGTCTCCTTCTCAGGTTTATGGTTGGGTAGGTCTGGGGTGAGGCCTGGGAATGTGTATTTTAGGAAGTCCCTTGGAAGTGCTGATTCTACTGTTCCAAGGGCCTCACTTTGAGACCCAAGAACAAGTAGTCAGTAAAGACAGAACAAGGAAGTGTCGGAAGAAGTCAGATATTTAAGGCTGAGAGACCCACTCTAGCTAGTTCTGAAAGGGCCATGAGGCACACTTACTGGAAGCTGAATACGGAAATTGTGGACAAAAGGCAGCCAAATCCATCCTAGAATGGAAACCTTTCTGAGCAGGTGTGGTGGGGGTCCTCTGTCATCCCAGCTACTTGGGAGCCTGATGTGGGAGAATCACTTAGGCCAAGGAATTTGATATTGGCCTGAGCAGCATAGTGGCATCCTGTCTCAAAATAAATAAATGAATATTTTTTAAAGGAAAAGAAACCTTTCTTTAAGGGAAAAATTATCTACAGGAATGTGACTCTGCCTACAACCACTTTCTCATTCACCAAGGTAGCAGTTTTAGCATTTCAAGCATCCCCTGTGCTAATTATAGTCTCTGCTTTAAATTTGCATAGCTAAATGGTCCATTCAAGCAGCTTTTGCCAAATAAAGTAATCTTCAGTCCAAAACTTGTATTTGCTGCTCTCTGCCTAGAAGAACCCCAAAATGCTGCAGTTCTTAGTTCCAAAGATATAAAACCCCAACCTTGGGTTAAGGCCAAGTCAAGGCCTCTGACCCTTTTTGGGGATCCAGAAGTCTGGAATTGGAAAGGTTTTTACCATGAGTAAGCCTTAAGTGATTTCTTCTTAAAACAGTCATGTTGGATGAGGCAGGTAATTAAAAAGTAGTAACAGGTCTTGTATCCAGAGTGTAGAAGTAAATGAAATCCACACTGTCCTCTGGTAGCTGTATTTGGGGTTTGGCATTGCTGTCTCCTTGCATTGGGCTGCAGTTGGTTGTGATGCGAAGACATGGCCCACAGGTGTGCTTAAGCATCTTGCTCCAGGAATCACCAGCTTTACCCTGTGGCTGCACATCAGCGAGGCCAGAAAGAAAAATAACTTTAATATTCAAATTCAAGGAGAATATTACCAGCTGAAGAGGTCACCAGAAGCAGGAACAGTATTGGGAAGTGAAGACTTAGCAGGAAATGTCATATTTCTCTCTTTGACTAAGTCAGATTCAACCTGACTTAGGCACCACCCATCTGACAGGTAGAAAGTGAAGGAGAAAGGGTCACTGCCTCTACCTTTAGCATCTTTTAGGAAATCAGTGAATAGGTAGACCAGGAACATTGGTGTAGTGCCTCTGGTCTTCATGTACTCATGACTGTCACAGAAGTGCTCATGGCCTCAAGTGGCATTGGAAATGTCATGCCTTTGCTTGTGGTTCAGTCTCAATCCTTGGCCTTTTGATCTTCCTTGCAGGTCATTAGGCCACAGATCCTGGTGGCTGGCCTTTCTCTAAGTCACAGGAAGCAGCTGCTATCACTGGGACTCTGATGAGAGCAGGCCTCTAGGACTCCTTATACTTAGAGCCAACCAGACCTAACACAGGCAGGGGACCTTTTACTTCCTGGGGCTAGATGCTTCCCTGCTCACTCCGCCTTTAAGAGATTCCTCCAGCTTGAGAGATTCACAGGCATAAACTGGAGAATGGGTGGGAGCCTCTTCTGCAAAAGACAGAATTGGGTATTTGCCACTTTGCAGGTCAAGTGATTCCTTTCACAACCATTCAGCTCTGCCTATTGTATGTATAATGAAAATAGTCTCAACCATAAGTGAATGAATTTGGGGCTGGGCTCCAGTAAAACTTTTTTAATGGACACTGAAAGTTGAATTTTATGTAACTTCCATATATCAAGGAATAGTGGTTTATTTTTGTCAATCAATGAAAAACAATCTTAGCTTCTTGACACAAGAAAACTATATGGTAAATTAGATTTGGCATGTGCTATAATTTGCCAACCACTGTGCTAGAAATCCAAATACTCTCATTTTGTTTCTTCTGAGACAATGGATACCTTGATAGCTATGAGGGGATAAGACAATTCATATATTTTGTTTGTTTTAATTTTTATGTCTTCTTTTGATACAAGGTTTTGTTGTATAGCACAGGCTAACTTTGAACGTACAATCCTCCTGCCTGAGCTTATATATTTTTACCAAGTCCTAGTGATTCCAGTGCTCTCTAGACTTTGAGACCCACTGAAATTTCATGCCTGCTTTCCTTTAAACAAGCTAATCTCTTTGCCTGCAGTGATTTATGTCCTTCTTCCCTCTGGTCCATTAACCTGTCTCTTCCACGTGTTTTAAAAATGTAAGTCAACTGGTGTGCTTCTTGGCAGACTCAATGATTTCTGTCTTATTTTGATTTCTTAAAGCAAGCTGCCTCTACCTTTATGATGGCAAAAATGTAAGACCTCTATTTGATTGATAGTTGTGTCTTCCCAACCAGGGTATAAGCTTCTAGTCTTGACTTTGTCTCTTTAGAACTTTTATGTCTAATATAGTGTCATGCCAGATATATAACATAGACTCAATCAATAAAAGATTGTGGTAGGAATGAATTAATAAATAACCCAGAAACTGGAGGGGACATGATAAGAATAGGCAGTAGCTAAGGAATATCAGTAAAGATTTCTTCTACTTAGATCTTGCTCACCAGCTTTTATTGTAAGCAGTGATCTGTCTAGGTTAATTTTACCTCTTCTCCTTACTAGTTCTAAGGGGTCTGCTTGATAGCTCATACTCATTAACTGCCTGGGGCTAGTGGTTCTTAAAATGTGGTCTCTCACCTGTTTCCATAAACATCATCTATTAGAGGTGAAACTTCTGGAGCTCTACCCCAAATCCACTGAACAATAAACTTAGTGTTTTATTGCTTGATTAGAAATGATTCTAAACTGAGCACCACATTTAAAAACCATTGTGTCGGGGCTGGGGAGATGGCTCAGTAGGATAAGCACTTGACTGGCAAACACAAGGATCTGAGTTCA
>NDGM011028445.1:0-15849 GCA_002564305.1 Octomys mimax
CTTTGCTAAGCTTGTTCTAAGTAGGTGCTCTAGACCACTGAGCCATCTCACCAGCCCCTGAAACATTATTTCTTACAGAGAAATGAGAATAACTTCTAAATTGTTAGACGAAATATACATGCATAGTGTATGCACAGGGTCTGATTGAAAACTACAGCGACCATTGAAATTAATTAATTTTTCTGTATTTGGTATAGGGTCTCACTATGCAACTTGAACTATTTGTGATCCTTCAGCTTTCAGCCTCCCCATCGCTGGGATACAGGCATGTGCCACTATGCCAGGACTTGGTGGTCGGCTCAGCATGCAGGGGGCGGGGCCCATGCAGCATGCGGTACCAGGGATCAAACCCTGGTCCCTGCACTTTGCTAAGGAGGCGCTTAGTCCACTGAGCTATCTTTCCCACCCATGACCACTTAAATTTAAAAACCTTTTACTATAGTAAAAGTCACATATTCATCAGTCCCTTCAAAATCCTCATTTCAAAGACACTGACCCCACTTTTCCTGTCTCTTTCTGAAGTAGTTCTGGAAGGTTTCCTTCGTGTCTTTAGTTGTGCTGTCATGACTGCTTCAAGGTCCTGAAGCTATCCAAACACTGATCTTTCATGGTCATTTAGACTTGGGGGACGAGCCAGGAGCTGTGCCACGCCGTGCCGAGCAGGCAAAGCAGGACGCACCTTCCCTTCGGATGGCACTCGGCAGCCGTCGCTGCACTTCTGATTGTGCCTTGTGAAGCCACTCATGGAACTGTCTCGCTGGGCCAAGAGAGCTGGGATCAGAGTTCCAGAAAGGGTGTCATGAGGAACTAATGACAATGTGAATTTCCCTGTGACACTTTTAAAAAACATAAACACACACTGTATCCTTTATCATAGCCCTCCTAAATACATAATTCTCTTACCTTACTGTAAATGTTTATATTTCATTAGTCTACTTCACTGTATCCATCTTTAGATAGATGAATACAAAATTAAAAAAAAATTCTGTAAAATTCAATTGCTTGTGCCACGTGTGTCCACGAGGTGATTTTTAGCTTGGTGGAAGCAATCAAGAACCACTAAGCTTTGGTATGAATGTTTATAAACAGGACAATCTATTTGCTGAGATTCAATTATGTGATTTTTCAACTCAGAGTAAAACCTTTCTGTGATAACAAAACTTGTCATTCACAGCAGTCTACAGGGACACTTATCCTCAAACTGCGAAACTATGTTTTAGGAATTCCTCAATACACTACTGAAAAATCAATTTAAAAAAAATCATCTGTATGACGCCCACATTTGATGGTAGAGCCTTACTTTTCTAGTACGTGGGCGGACGGTGCCATGAACAAAAATACCTTCAGAGTATTCCCCTGGAGTAGTACCAAAGCTTTTCTGCTGGACACTGTGTGTACGTTATGCTTACAGAACACATGTACGTTCTTTTCATCCTGAACAATGAAGAGGCAACTTATCTCTATTCTCTCACATAGAGAAAGACAGTTGGAAGTGTTTATTCCACTGTATCCACAGTGAAAGTCTGAAGCCACTTAAACCAAAGGGATGGAGGTGAAGAAACGGACCAACGGACCAAAGCCAGCTACACGGCTTCCATGAAAGTGCACACTAGCTACTTGAAAAAAATTCACATTTATTTACTGTCAAACCGTGTTAAACTTTACACTGGATATTAGTGATGGGCTCATTATTAACAGGTTTACACAAAGGGATGAAAAGAAAAGCAGAATTTCGCTGAAACAATTTACACTTCATTAGAACTTTATCATAAAATAAATTAATTACTAAATATAGGCAGAAGAAATATGGAAGAGTAATATTTATGTTTTATTTTATTTTTTTAAAAAAAGAATAGGCACCTTTTGTTCACTAGAAAGTTTGTGAGAAGTGCCCAGTGCCCCGTTTGCCCTCTGTTCAAGAATAAACTGAGGGTCAACACACGACCTCTCTGAGATTTCACCACACTTGTGCAAGGCATGGTATACCTGGCTTCAGAGAGTTTTCTCCCCATAAAACACGTTCTTTTGGCAATAAGAAATTTAAATGTAAGGATAGAGACTAACTGGTCAAAGCAGGACACTGTCTACAGTGGGAAATAAGTGAGCATGGATAGAACTTACTAGGACGAGGTGTGAGAAAAAAGTTTGTAACGTATGTGTAACCAAGACTGCTCCCAATATTCTCTTCAAACTTTTAAAATTATTTTAATGACAATTATATTTCCATTGGACACAAATGTATTTATTTGACCCTAGCAATAGAACAAAATATAATTTCTTTAGCCATTTCTCATGAGAATAGTTCACTGTACAGCTGAGGAGACGTATGAAATAAGGCCCGTGGCTTGATTGCTAGTGGTTAAACATGTTTTCAATCTTTGCCTTAATGTAAAAGATTTGCAGTGAACTGCAAACTGACGCAGAATATCTCTCCTGCTTTCCAAGTCTTGTCAGGAACAGTAAGGTACAGTAAATTTGTCCCACAGGATTTTAAAGCCTACGTCTTGTATATAATACAATGCAGGCCTACAAAAATGGTGCAGCCATATTTACAAATTTAGTTCACAGACTGCTGCAGCAGAATGGCTGGAAAGTTGGGTTTCGCTCCTTTCACAATTTCTCTAAACAGCAGCAGAATTTTAAAATACCTGGTTGGCATCTCTTTCCTTTGTAACAAATAATTCATTTAGTATACTCTGTGTATATACAAAGTTTCTGTATGTTTTATAAAAATTCACAGAACTGCGAGGAGGTTCAGTGAGCGCTTTTTACACCAGAGAACCACAGGTCAACAGAGCTGTCCCTTCCGGCAGAATGTGAGGGAGCTGCCCTGGGCCAAGAGTCTATTTATTTCTGTATTAATACTTGCATGTGGCCCGGGGGTCCTTAGGGGTGCTATTATTAGAGACTGGTCACCAGCTGCATCTGCCCTTCTCTAACGTCCCCTTCCGGGATGCAGCCTTCCTTGTGAATGGGGATGATGTACCCGTCGCTGTTGCCCCTGCTGATCTGGTAGCACATCTGCAGCTGATGGTGGCCAGACCCAAGATTTGGCATGCTTTTGTAGTAAATGTCCTCGTTCTCGCTCCGCCGGGAGGGAGACAGGTCTTCCTCCATGTCGGGGCTGCTCTCCGGGTAGGGAGAGTCTCTGAGGTTGGGCATGCTCGTGTACAGAGAGTCTCTGTTGGGGGACTGTAGGTGGTCCTCGGCCTCCGCCGTCAGCTGCGACACATAGCTGTCGGTTCCCTCGGGCCTCACTTTCTTCTGGGGTTGGTACAGAAGGGAGTGAGTCCGCTGGGGGATAAGCGGAGCCTCGAGCTCTTTGTGATGGAGCCCCAGTCCTGGATTGTCACCGTGCATCAAGGACGAGGCGTCCGCCACGAGGGCGTCGTCTTCGCTGCTGCTGCCTCCAATCACAGGCTGGACGGGGAGCGTGAGCTCGAGGTTGTGGGTCTTGCCGCCGCCCCGGAGGTTGTTGTGTACTAATTCCGAAATGATCATTTTCTCGAAAGCAGTATCATTCAGACTTAGTCCACAGTCCACCACTTGGACACTGTCATTGTAGTCCCCCTTGCGCAGTGAGTAGCTGTTGTTAAAATTACCATTTAGCGGTAGAGTATCCATGGCACTTGTATCCCTGGCATTGTTCAGTGAATGTCCTGAAAGCAGAAGGGGGAGTTACTGTTACCGCCTCTGTTCTCTTGCAAAGCGACTTAATCTCTTTTGCACAAAACGTTTTAATGTCGTTCAGGACAAAGTAGTATTTGAAAGCTAGCACTTGAAAAGTGCCAGGCTTTCCGCATTCCCAACTGTAAACAGTTGCATCCCCTTAGATAACAGGAAAAAGTGTTAAAAAATAATAATACTGTTTTCCAGGGAGGGAAGATGGCATACAGAATATTATTGCTTCAATTTAAGGGAGACGGTAGTTATCAACTGAATTTTGGTCGAATCTCTGACACGCTTACAAACAAGACTTCACTCCATGCCCTTGCATAGTTAATGCAAAGCAATTCATTAGTGAACATTTACATTTTAAAGTACAAGACTATGGTTTATAAAAATAAAATTAACAGAATTTGTCCTAAACAACACTAAATTAAAAAGGAATAAGTCACATACAAAAAACCGAAAGGCAAATGTACAACATAAACCCACATAACCAGCAAGCAACTTTGTAAAACAACATTCTAACATTTCCTTTTTCTGGAGATGAAATTAAAACAAAAAAGAATGAATAAATGGACAGATACAAAAGAACTCATGTTCAACAGAGACAGCCACCTCTCATACTGACTGGGCCGAGGCCCACGAGCACCATCCAACAACACGACAGACAGCAGGTGGGATGACTCACTTGGAACAACTCACATCATGTCTGTCTGCTCAGGCTATCTGGCCTAAGAGTAGCTGATATATAAAAGAAAGTAAAATGATTTATTGTAACATGATGAAGAATTTCTAAGCTTCTCAGCAACTTAGTCAGAGCAAGGGTTCAACAAATTAGATTACCAGCAAAAGCAGCCTTTACTTTTCATTTAAGATTTCTTAGGATTGGGAGTTAGTTCTTTTGGTGCTAATAACCTCTCTAGGAATAGCAATGGGGCCAGGCTTCTGGTGGCCAAGGCTGGCCCACAGCCCTGCACTTGCATCAGTCACAGTGACAGCAGTGAATGAACCAGCAGACTCTACTGTACAAGACTGGCCCAAGGACACCCGGGCATGGAAGTCAGACGCAGAAATGTTAGATTTCTCAAGTATGGGTCACAGAAATCAAACTGAGAGTAGATATTAACTATGGAATGGGAGAAGAGTGTCAGCCTTGGCTAATATATATTTGTACTTCTAGAGGAATGAAGGATTGGATAAATCTGCTTGAGATATGAAAAAGAGGTTCAGGAGGAACAAAAACATGGTCACATGCTCTATTTGAATCAGAGTTGTATTTTCTACAGACACATAAACATGTAAACTAGGACATCACAGTGCTTCTCAAGCAAATGAAAAAAAAAGAAAAGGCAAAGAGAAAATTAAATGGTCTGCACAATGGAAAGTTGAGTTAGTCATTCTTAAACTCCTAGAAGAAAAAAAAATCACTTGTCTACAAATAGGTCTGTAAAAAAATAAAAATAAATAAAAAAAAGGATGAATGGTGTTACTGAAATGAAACTGACCACTGTGAGGCTGCTGCATTGTATGCAAGGCTTGGAGGAGTTTAGGGAAAGCTTTGATTCTTGGGAAAGAACAGGAAATTTTCCTTGGAGTGCTCACTCCACGCTTAAAGCTGCAGATATCCTAGAAAACTCAATGTTGTTCAGGAAACAGAAAAGCCCAGTCTCTGTACGGCACAAGTGCAC
This sequence comes from Octomys mimax, assembly GCA_002564305.1. Classification (NCBI taxonomy): domain Eukaryota; kingdom Metazoa; phylum Chordata; class Mammalia; order Rodentia; family Octodontidae; genus Octomys; species Octomys mimax. The sequence goes on from NDGM011028445.1 coordinate 5,358, forward strand.
GACCAGTTATCCCGTTTGATAACTGTTGGCTACGTTATGGGAACGAAGGATACTTAGATTATCTAAAAACTTCTGACCCATCAGGTTCTACATTTGAAAAAATGGCCAATCCAGTTAGTATCCTGATCGCTGGGACAATGAAGTTACAAGGCTTGCCCGTAAGGCCTGCCTTAGCAGGACACACCTTTCAAGTGTGTCATTTAGTATGCATGTACCACGATCTTATCTACAAAATGCACCACCAGACAGCATCTGGCACTTTCAATTGTAGGCGAGGGACATACAGAAAACAAGCCAGCGTTCGTTCCCTCCGCAGAGACTCACTCTTTCCAAACATTTTATTTTTTATCATCCCTTGCTAAATATAAAATTATATGCTGGATATAATCCCACAGGTGTTTTCTATGATATACTGCAGATTTAAGGCTTCTCTGGTTTTGAAGAGGAATCTTTTTCTGCCCAAGTTCAGGTAATTCACTTGGAGACTGTCCACAGCCTGTAGCAAGATTACTGTGGGGTGCAGAAGTGATAAGTCAATCATTAAGCATCTCGGCTGACAGAACTTTAGGCTTTCGAGAGCAAATTATTTCAGCATCGGATAGGCTTAAGAATGGACAGCGTTTGCTGCAGACCTCTATTACTGACCAAAGACAGTACAGAGAGGTGTACCGCATGAATTTGGGAACGTTCTGGTTGCAAATTGTGAACCACTTGCCCGCTGAGTCTACTTCATGACTGCTAGTTATGTTTTAATTGTGCCCGTTAAAAATCATGCTGAAAAAATTTACATTTGATAGGCAAAGTTAAGTTTTACTCCCATACTTGTCTCTCTGTAGGTTGCTAGAGGAGAGCGTGAGGAAAGTAAGAAAAGAAGAGAATGAAAAGAGAAGCTGCAGTTACGTTAAAAACGAATCTTAAGAAAAAAAAACAAAACAGAAACGAAGTTCTGTGTTTAATTCAGTAGCAAATATTATTCACAAATAAAACTTATATGCTAGCAGTAATTCTGTTATCGCTTTTACCAAAACGTTGAAAATTCTGTTAATATTCAATATAATCTTTAAAAATAAGCTATCAGAAAATACAGTAAATAGGACAGGTTAGTGACAATTCCCGCCTCCCCCCAATTAAGAACCACAGGTATAACACTGACTACTATTAACTGTATCCTCCAAGTTTCTTTAAGACAAAAGGACAACTACAGTAAAGCTGCACTATACTATAGTTTGGTTACATTGATAATGCCGGATGTAGAGTTTCCTAAGCCTAGACATCCAAATGCTCTGTATTAGCTAGTTTACTCTAGAAACAAATTTTGTCAGCAAGCTTTAGAGTCAACTGAACAATATATTACATAGATAGGATACCTCTAAATGATATAAATCTTGAAGATGGGCTCTCGGACCATGTGATGTCAGTCCTGTAATAATATATTAAGATTTATGCCACCTGTATTAAAAACATGGATAATTACTGTAAATACTATCACGACTCGAGCTTTTACTATAATATAGTGCAGTTTTAGGAGCCTGGCATGGGCGATACCATACTTTTCTTTGTAACTGAGAAATTAAAGATACAATAATAAATATGGCAACTTGAGTATTTTACAAACAGGGCAAAGATCAGAAGCTCTTTAGCAGCAAATAAAGGTAGTTTTATTTGTAAGTATAAGCACACCTGGTGAGTTAAATACAGGAGCTGAAGGGGCATTACATACAACGGTTTCAGCGAGCAATGTGTTATAGGGGTTGTTAGTGCCGTGGGGTCGAAGAAGAGGGTTTGTTAGTAGGTAATTGCCAGTCATTCCTAAAGCAAAAAACAAACAAAAAAACAAACAAAAAATAGAAAAAATACATTAGTTCTCTTATTATGGTATTTGTTACAGTTGTAAATTCTCTTTTTTCTCTTTTTTTAAGCGCATCAGGGTAGTAGACAAGTTGGCAACGGCAAACCTGCCGAATTTTTCTGACTGTATTTGAACCACTAATTTGAAGGAGGAAACGGAGAGGGAAGTTACGTTTCAGTGACTCACAGGTGCTTTCTTGTCCCCCCCAGGCAAACACCTGCTGAGGATGACATTTACTAATTTATACAAAATCACTGTTAAACAAAAATGGCAATTAAATGCATAGAGATCAACATTATGTTTCAAGATGTTACTGCTTAATATTAAAAATGAAACCACCGAAGCCCAGAAGAGGGAATCAAATACTTTCCGGTTTACAGGTGTGGGATTATCCCTCCTGGAAACATCTGTGTTAATACCGCCTCATACAAGCAGGAGGAGAAACAACTTCCACAAACAGCTAAAGATTAAGACACACTGCAAAAAGCTTCCCTTAGTAAATGCAGAAGCATACATGCCGAGGGACAAAACAGTGCACAATGAGTTATTAGGCCACTCCCAAGTTCTAGCGAAGAATTTCTGTTCTGTAATCTTATTCGCCAGGTTTCAAAAGTTCATCTTTCAATTCATTTGTGTTTTGATAAGATCTTAGCAGAGCCAGGCAGAACATCAAAGCAATGGAACAAGCATACACATTTCACTCATTCTAATTGATAAATTAGCAATCACGTTTCGCATGGCTAATGCAATTTGACTAACAGTATTTTAAAATTCAGGCTTGTTTTGATGTCGTGTAGACTTCCTTCGTTTGCACTCTAGCCCAGAATCCTGCCAGAACGATGTGGATATTTCACTGTGATAAGCTCTCCTTTTGCTATGTTACACTTCAGCATATCACACTGAAGATACCTGGGTAAGTTGCCTCCCCAAGGATCGCAACACTAAGAATTTATTTGACATAAGCATGAAATCTACCAAGCTTTTTACTCACGAATACTTGTTGTGTATGATACACTTGTACATGTACCTTGTAAAATTATTTTGTTTCTCAGGATCTTAAGAGTTACATTGATTTGTAAGATAAAGCTGCCACTACAGACATGGCAAACAATGTATAAAAAGTTACTTTATGCATTTTTTACCCCTTTTTTTATGTATTTGGTACAAAGTCTCACTATGCAGCTTGAACTCCTAGTGATCCTCCTGTCCCAGCCTCCCCAGCTCTGGGGTTACAGGTGTGTGCCGCCACACCTGGTCTCAGTGGCTGGCTCAGTGAGCCCGAGGGCTAGCAGGCGTGACATGTGATTCGGGGGATTGAACCCAGGTTCCTGCGCTTGCCCAGGCAGGCGCTTAGTCTGCTGAACTATCTCAACAGAACTTATTGTATACATTTTCGTAATCTTTAATTTGTAAGTCAGGATCTACTATAAATATTTTAGCATTTATTATTTGCTTTTTGAAAAAAATGTTATAAAAATGTAATTTTTTACACTGCAAAATTGGCACTCTTTCACATGAATAGTAGGTATTCTAATCATATTTATGTTTTGAGAAGAAAATTTTCATAAATACCTTGTTTAGAAGGAAAAAAATGTGTACAAGGAAAGAATCAAATCTGGCAAAATGTGTTCTCAACACTGACTTTTTTCAGACTTCACTCCTTAAGAGGAGTTTTAAAATTGTTTTTTGGCATGACATTATTGAATAAAATTACTGATTTTATGTGACAATAAATGATGATTCAAGTGGTTTATGAACATGTGACAGAAACCCCGAAGAGGCAAATTCAGTATTTTCCCTAGAGTTATTCTAAGTTGGCAAAAAGTATAAACTGGTACTGTACACTGTGAACTCAGCATGTCTTAGCAACTGACCTTGATTGAGCGTTGAAGTGCTATTGATGTCACCTGAGATAAAGGAAGATTCAGATTGCTTCCTCACAGTGTCATTCCACATCCTTCTTATGCGACTCTATGAACAGGAAACAGCAAGACACAGGTTAGTTTCCCCAGACCTCCCTTACTAGGAACACATGAAGACCGACTAAGCAATTTGGGTAGGACCAGCCATCGCCCTTCTCCAGAATGTATAGCTTCTGCTCTAAAACCAAGAATATCTACACTGTCTTGTTGCTTGTGTAATAAGGGGCACTGAGTTTTCCACTCTTAAAAATGTGTTATTGTCTTTAAAGAGAAAAAGAGTGGCAATGATGACCGGGTACTCAACAAATATTTATTAAGTGTGCACTATGGACCCTGAATGACCTTAGGATTTTAACTATGAGAGGGTATGATATGCTTCCTAATGAACCTGGCTCCTCAAACAACAACAACAACAACAAAAAAAAAAAAGAAGAAGAAGAAAAGAAGAACATTTACACTTAGGTAAACACCTTGAGTACATATTTAAAAAGAAATTACAATCTAAATCCTAAACAACCAGGTCTTTACTACCTGGATCATTATAATGAGGAAACAATTAGTGCATCTAAACAGAACATTTCTCAGTAGACTTTCCATAAATAAGGTTAATTAAAGATGCTGTCAAACTCTTCGGTACCTGCGTGCCAGAGGAATACCGAGCGCTGGTTCTGGTGGTGGACGCCTTCACAGAACTGTGGGGGCTCTCAGTGGGGAGACTGCCACAGCAGTACGAGTGTCTGAAGCACTTGCCATATTCTTTTCGTACCTGAGTTGAATGAGTAATCACAAAACCAAGGGATTAACATGAGGACACTTGCTTCACTCTCTCTAGTACTATGAGCAGGGAAGACAATAGCGAAGAACTAAGAGTTCTACTAAGACCTTCGTGTGGAGAAGATACAGTGGACTTAACAAAAATCCAAGTTCAACTGAAATCACTAAAGTAGAATCAGAGGTGTGTCTATCTGCTAGAAGAGAACTTTAAAATTTGCTTAATGTAGGGAAAGCCTTCATACCCTGTTATTATTGTGCAAGTGTTGTTCATACAATGGCAATATATTTAAAATGTTATTCTGTGTTTATATATTTCATACTTATGTCTTTTTATTTGGTGCTAAGAAAGGCAAACAAAATTTGGTATTTTCCTACCTTGTGCAACCTAAAAATTCTCATTACATTCTATTTTTTTAAACTTTATTTTATGTTGAACTAGGGTCTTACTGAATTGTCTACTCTGGTCTCCAACTTGTAATTCTCCTGCTTCAGCTTCCAGAGCAAGTGAGATTACGGGCATGCAGCACCATGTTCAGTGCTTGATTATGTCTAACCAATCATAACTCAGTCCTTCACGATGTAAGGACTCACGTCTCCTAGGTAGGGTAACACAGCACCTCTTTGACTGAATTGCTACATCTCGTGGGTAACCTGTTTGTAATGACAAGACTCTTTTGGCACAAGAACAAAGGGGGAGGAGGGCAAGGCACTCTGAGACATTTGCCAATAATTAGGATGGAATGTTTTCTGGTCATATCCAGCTTTAACGTTTGGCATTCAGAGTCTAAGCTATCTGAGCTCACTATGTCAGCCCACAAAAGAACTGCTCATGCAATTCCCATGCGCGTGAATCAGTTAGTCATATAATTTCCCTTTCCTGCTAAAGCTTAATCAATAGATACAAAAGTTTTTAGGTTTAAAGGAAGCTAAAACCAACCTTTAAGAAAGGAAGTCTGAACAATTGCTAACTAATAAGCCTCATCTTGAGTAGTGTGTGTAGGACAGGGAGGAGGGGGAGGCTGCTGCACCGAGCGTACCTTGGCATGGATATATGCTTTACTATACATACAAGCTGGCTTTGGAAGTTACAAGGCAAACAAGGAACAGAAATTGCATAAGAAGATTTTTTTTTTTCTAGTAGACTATAAAAAGCCAGTACAAATTATAATTCTAAGTTACCTGCCTGCAGAGACAATGACTGTGATACTTATCCCTTGCCCAATTAGAAAATTAAAGTCACTAGAAGGCCTTTTAAATCTAAGTGCACTTGTATTTTACCATCATGACTTTATTAATTATACCTATTAGAACAAGTAACAATGTGGTCGAGCTTTTACATGGCCTAAATATGCTTATTCTAGTAGTAAGAACCGAACCAGTTTTAATTTAACCGTTTAATATCATATCCTTAGCAATCTGTCCTGGCACCTGTAAGATGTATCCAACACTAAGTGCAACATTTTACAAAGAAGTGCCGCATGCTTTTAAAAGGTAGCTGTTAATGTTAAAAGCTTAGTACCAACAACTTGTTCATGGAATTCATGGAACTATAGGAAGAAATAATGACTACTTCCCCCTTTCTCTGCTAAATTGATGCTTTATGTCAGAGATGTTTGGCATAATCGCTCATAAATCATGAACATTCGGTCATGTGCTTGTACACAGAATATTCATTTACATAAGAATGACACAAACCCGAAGTCATCCCTGTATAATGTTAAGAAACTAGAAGTTCAGTGATTATCTAACACATTAATATCTCACAAAATTTTTACTACACATTTAATGGTTATTAACTGGCCTGAAATGCTGGAAAGCCCAAGACAATGGCAATCAAAATGGTATCTTATCCAAATACTAGGCTCCGGTGTTGCTTTGGCCTACCGCCTATCCTGCTGTGAAAGCGCGTCGTGCGTCAGCACTGCACATCCCCCTGTCATTATCTCAAAATTATAGCTTATTTAAAACCGATGGGAGTAACAACACTATCATCTCGTCAGGCCTGAACACATAATCGTCTTCACTTTCACAATTCTACTTCTCTGTTCAATTTAGTGACCAGCCAGTAGTCAAAGAATAAAAGACTGCATTAGCTATGCGGCCCCCAGAGGATGCTGCCTTGGGAAAGACACATTTTATAGGCAAACGACAGGTACGCAGCGCCTTTGGGGTTATATCTCACTATAGACTTCTTTATCTTCAGCTTTAGATTATGATTTTTTCTTGCTGACTTTCACTTACCATCAAATCAGCACAAAGGAAGTTGTGAGGTCTAAATTTGTGCACTTAGATCTTTCAAAATTCTCAAAAGGCAACATAACAATTAATTTTGGGTATGTCTCATGCTTTTAAAATTAACATGATTTATTCCTGATACTTGATGTCACTTTGGAGCACAACATTCCTGTTAGCAAGTACTTGTTTTCAGCCCTGTAAATGTAACATTTTACAGAAGCTACCAGAAAAGCCAAAATCTTAACCTGAGTATCTGGTTTACCTCACTCCCATACTGAGATCCAAAGGAGGACGAGGGTTGTCTAATTTTACACACCCATTTCCAAATGAGTATTGACATGAGGTTGCAATTAAAGACATTTAGGAAAAAAGAAAAATCAACTGCAATTTAAAAATCTCGCCAACGATTTCTATTATTTTCAAAAGAAAGGCCGCGCAAGCTGAGCCCCTGGGTGTTTTCCTTTACTTACTTTCTTTTGGAGAGCACAGTGAAAGATGAAAATGAACACTCCCTGGAAAGCATTAAAGATGGTGAAGAGATATGCCATCACAACAGTCTCCTCATTAACATAAAGCAACCCAAACGACCAGGTTAGGCCAAGAAGACACAGAAGAGCAAAGGCGCCCAGCACCCAAGACCTGAAAAAATAAAGTGCATTCTTTAACAGGTTCCAGGAGGGGACAAAAACACTTATCAAGCTTATTTCTTAACATATCAGTAGTAGCGGTTGACTTTCTCTATGTTCACATTCAAATTCAACAGCCTTTTGTCTTTAACCTTTCATTGGTTAAGAAAGAATGGTATTTAGTACTGCGGCCTCCAGTGAAAACAGCAACAGCAGGTCTGAACTTTTCTTACTCCAGAACAAACAGGTATCAGAACTATATTAAAATACAAGGTATAAAATATCCCCCATGATTTGGTTGCTTTCTATGTACAGTTTGGCTAAAGAAATTAAGGAGCCCTTAATGAGCTTACTTCCAAGTTTTCATCCCTGCGGTGTACTCATGATACCGAATAATGTGACACAGACAGAAAGGTTAAATGGCAGATAAAGTCACTGAGCACCTAAACTTCAGGCTCTAATAAACTAGTCTTAGGCGAACCTAAGGTTTGATAACTCAAGCATGAAGGAGCCTAGCTGAAATGAGATAAAAAACATGAGCAACTTCAAAATAAAATAACTTTGGAGAGATTTCATCATGAATAGCTTAAGGAGAAAAGAACTGGAGAAAATAGGCAATGAGCAGGATTTCAAGTCAGTGCATTCCACGTCTAACTAATGATCTTACTTGATAAATGGCTTATTATCTTCATAGCTAGAAAGCATTATAAGCAGAAAAGAGAAACAAAATTATTAGACAGAATTAAAATAGAAAGTAATAAGAAAGCATTTATATATTTTATAAATTAGTCAAAATTAAGAAAGTCAAAATGCAGAGGCAAGCAATTAAAAAAATAAAGGCATATTATAGTTTAAAAATACTACAGCAAATTAGATATTCCAAAATAACTATAAAAATTAAGGGCAATTCATGATATTGACGGATTTGTAAAAAATATAAATCATGCCATACATTTGTTAATGTAGCGTTCTACCTTACCCAGGTAAGTCCGTATTATAGTAGCCATCACAAACACGGTAATTACTGGTGTGGATGAGAAGACAGAAAGAGGGAAAGGAAGAAAAGAGAGAGATGCTAAAGATTAGCTCTCTCTCTTATCATGCAACATGCAATGAAGCTGCCACTAACCTAGTCCAAACAGCTAATTTTTTAAAAAGTATCCTTACTCTTGATCTGCCATGTTTACATTAAAAATAGTATCTTCAATAGTTATAATCCTACGACAACCAGCTTGAATACCTCATCTATTGCTACATTAAGATTTGTATTTTAAAAAATATTCCCTAAGATGACTTAATGAATCAATATCTATCAATTTTTTGTCAATTAGCAGTTTTCCATTGATAGGATACTGCGGTTTTACTCAACATTGAGATAAAGTAAACGTTTGTTTAATTAGCATGAAAACAACAGATAATCTTCAAGTTAACGATAGTAATAGAGTAAATTCTCTTAGGAAAACAAGATTAGGACAAGAATCTGCTCAGAATCCTTAAATCAAAAAGTCATTTAACAAAACAAACTTAATATAATCGTATCAGCCATGCAAACAGGAACTTCATTTTGAACTGCATTTCAATTCAAACGACACTGCTACAGTGATATTAAATTTTCACAAAGCCACTGAGACAATTTCTCTACGTCAAGACAGAATTACCTCATTTTTGACCAATGTCTGTAACACAGTAACAATGACACTCAACTTTGATCTGTACGACTTCATTCTGAGTAATTTCTACAGTTGACAGAAGGCAAAAAATACTTGTGTTCCCTGTGGAGAATATCTTTCACTTAGCTTGTCAAATATTAGAATTAAAATACAAAATACTTACTTAATGTTTTCCAACCTGCTAGAATCTGGTTTCAAAGTGTTTGAATGCTTCACCATTTTACACAATGTGATCACCAGGAAGATAATATTTAGCTGTTATGAAAAGCACTGAGTTAGATCACTATAGAAAGTAAAAACTTCATTTGCAAAACAGAGTCAATGCAGGTAAATATCAGCAACACATAATATGGTAGACTCTGATTTAATTTTCGTTTATGTATGCAATGATCAAGTTCAGTGTATGTTAAAAAACCACTCCAGCTACATATGATCGATTCTTTAATAGATCATTTGACACGAAAATGCAACCTCATTAAGTCAGTATCATGTGGTAATGATTAAATAAATTAGAAAACCTAAATTAGTTTCTTTAGCTAGATGTACTCCGGGGCCCAAAAAGTCATTTGGTGAACACTGAAGGGAATTTCTCTGAAGGACCATTTACATCATGTAACCTACAATGGAAGAATCACTAGGTTTGGAACCATAATGCTTCAGTGCAGTGTGATTCTGACTTCTTATTAAATGAGATTAATAACATCCGCAGGCTTTTTCTAAAGTAACTGTGAGGAACAAATGAAATACAATAGATGATAACTGTTCATTGGTAATATGAAGGTAAACTTTTAACACACACACACACACACACACACACACACACACACACACCCCTTCTGCCCCATCCCAGGCTTGAGGAACCAGCACAGGACCAGATGCAGGGTAGACAAGAGCTCTAAATCCTGAGCTACAACCTGAGCCCTTAGATTTTCCACCCGACTGTTAAAGACAATCTGCTCTTCCTCCTCATGTCTCTGTGTTACATCAAAGTTGGCAACTTCTGACAAAAGGCTGTTTCACGTCCTTCTGAACTCAGTAAAGGAACAGAGGTGGGAACAAAAGCAAACTGAGCAAGACAGGGAAGAACCTGACACAGAAGGCCTGGCATTCTAGGAAGCTAACAAGAGTGAATACAGAAGAAAAACGTTATGTTTTTTGTTTTTTAAAAAGGTATTTGCTGGTTACAGGGTCTCACTACACAGCTCTGACTCATAATGATCCTCCTGCTTTCAGCCTCGCCAGAGCTGTGATTATAGGTGCGCACCACCGCACTTAGATTCCATCAGTCCCTGGCTCAGCCTGGCCTTGGGGTGGGGCCGGCATGGTATGAGGTTCTGGGGATTGAACCCCAGTCGCAGCACTTGCCTAAGCAGGTGCCTTACTCCGCTAACCTGTCTTGCTGGTCCCAATTAGGTT
>NDGM011028445.1:15875-40121 GCA_002564305.1 Octomys mimax
TGGACAACAGCTTGTGCTATGGAGCTATATCCCCGGGCAGCAAGGGTTATGTTTGGACTGGGGGAGGACAAAGTCTGGTAATCTGCATTTACTTTTACAGATACCTGTCAGTATGCTGAGGAGATGCAACTCCATTTCTACGCTGAAAAACAGAACTCAGCTATATCCTGGAGTTTTTAACTTTTTATTTACATTGGCTTATTATAAAAGGAACAGAAACAATATTATTTTGAGAACTTTGCCGTGACTTATAGTACAAGCTCCACATAACATATTTAGCAAAGGACCCATTTAAAGTAGGGATGAATACAATTCCATCTTGGCAGATAGTCAACACAACTTTGCTAAAGTAACGTGATCCTTTTTACTAAGCCACAAAGCCTCCTGGCCAGATGACAGGATGACAGCATTACTTTACTCATTCATCACTGCTTCTGAGTTTATACCGGGGAAAGATCATACAGTAAATAGATGAGAATTTCTCGATTTTTCTTTCTTTTTTTAATTTAATTTAATTTTTTGCGGAACTGAGGATTGAACTCAGGCCCTTGCACTTGCCAGGGAAGCACTTATTCTACTGAGCCATTTCCCCGGCCCTTCCCAATCTCTCCTAATGATGACTTTGAGTATGGGAACAGGCAAAGGCTTTACTCTAGGCTGTTCATTATCTTGTCTACTATGCCCTACTATTTCTTTGAGTTGTAGAATTTCCTCTTAAGGGATAAAAATGAGGTTAATGGGCATAACTTGCAAGTGTCGGCAGATAGCATTCCACCCTTCAATGTTAATTACTTAAGGACAAAAGCAGCTCTGCCTCAAAACATTTAAAATTAATTTCTTAAAGTATTTATCTAGACAAAAAGTACTTTAAGCTGTAGAAACATTTACTTTATTTTCTAAAGGTCATTACACTTCATCAAAATATAAATAAATGCTTACATTTTCAGGGCTGTTACAATACATTAACATTTCATTCAATAAATACATATTGACCTGTCTGCGCCACACAGAGATGTTTATATTGCTGTGGCGAAGACACAGTTTTTGCCTTTGAAAAATTAGAGATCTGATAATATAGTAAATATAGACTAGGTTTGTAAAGAATAACATTGAACAGTATGGAAAATCAACAGTATTATTATTTTTATATGTTTTGCAACAGCTTTTACTAGTAAAATTAAGAAATGGTAGAAAGAAAAATTTTATCCATACCCTAAAAAGTAAACCAATCAAAATCCATGTAAACAAATCAACCACAACAGTTAGGTTAAAATCCTTTTAATTCTCTCTTCCATTCTTTCTTAATGACCCGATAACATTTTTTTCCCTAAAACTTTCAGATCTAAGATTACCCCTCACATCCTGAAGCTTACTGGGTCAAGAGTTCGTTATTCATTATTTTCTGAGCACATAAATTACCCTTCCTTCAATTAAGGAACAAAAAAGTGGAAGTGGCAGAATAAAGTGAAAAGTTATTAATTGTTGAGTACAATGTATAAAATTACAACAAGGTGAAAAACATGGCTGCACAAAGCATTTTTCCATAAAAAGAAAAAAACTAAGTATGAAATATTAATGGCCCATGGATGAAATCACTGGAATGAATATTTTTTCAATGAGCAAAGTCAGTTAAAAAGAAATTCCTTAAGATGGAAAATATTTTGCAATACAACCAAAATAAAATGAAATCTACTTATATAGGAATGAAATTAAAGCAGAACTATGATAAAATCTTTTTCTCTTTTTAAGACTGAAGACTTAGCCAAGTTGAATTTGTGACAGAAAACACTCTCCTTTAATTCTCTATAAAGTACAATCATTAGATGCTTTTCTCTCCCTCTACTTCCTTCACTTTGCTATACTGTATTTTCTTCCGATGAATACACTGACAATTTCAGAAAATACCGGAAAGGCCAAGGAAAAACAGCCTCTGCACACCTGCTGCTGGAGGTAGCAGGCCGCACCTGCGCGCTGCATTTGCAAGGTTCTGATTTGTATCCTGCCAAAGATCACTCAAGTGCTGTAACGTCAGGGCCACGACTCAGCATACGGTGGTCTAGCTCCATGGCCCAAAGTATTTCTAAATGAAATTAACCAATTTGTTCTGGGTGAGGAAGTTAGGAGTCTTTAAAACGCAGCTACACAAGCTCTCTTTATGAAGACTAGCCCAGTTAAAAATATCTCAGAGATGACAATAATAGAGGTAAATAATAACTTAATATATAAAAACACTCCCTCAAAAGCCTGAATACAGTAACAGTTACAATCTTCAAATGACTTCTGGCTTACACATTTGCCACAGTTAAGGGATCTTGATTGCCTTTATAAAACACAACCTTCCCAGGACGTGCCACCAGCCCCCACCCTCAGTCCTCCTTGCTGGTCAGGCTGGAAGCCACCAACAGTGTACTGTGCCTGTGCCAGGCCTGCTCACTTACACTCTTGCACAACTGGAGACCGCACACACTTGGAAAACTCAAGTGCGAACATCAAGACGTAAATCTGAAAGCTATCCTCTTAATATACTTACAATTAACATTTTTGAAAAGTTCCGTGTCTTTAAGACAACTAAAATACTGAAAATTAGAATCAGTAAAACCTGGAAGGACTTTGCACTTAGATTATTTTGCAAGTGCAAATGAAGCAAAGTTGTTGGCTAGTGCGTAGTATGTAAAAATTCAACTAGGTGCTATACAAGCGCCGTGTTAGCCTCCGAAATCTGGTGAAGGCACACCAGCAATGGTATATTTCGCAGGACAGAACACCATCAATGCAAGATACAGTAATTATGAAAAAGTATGGAAGACATGTTGTAAATCATAAGATGGCAAAAAAAAGCCAAGTGTTCTCACAACTCATTAAAATATGTTATTTACTAGGTATTAAAAATATAAAAATACTTGCATTATGTGGGTATTGAACAATTTAATACACTAGCCTCAATATATATAATAGTGAAGTATACCCTGGAATTAAATACATACACACACACACACACATATATATGCATGAACATATTTTTTAAAATGTGGTTTTACACTTATCTTACCTTCTCCAATGCTTAAAAAAAGTATGGTGCTACATTTAAATTTCATAGAATAAATATTGTTGCTCTGACCTTTTTCTTGAGGTTAAACACTCTTACAAGAGCTATGATTTGCAGGGTAGAATATTTCAATAGATTGCCCACTTCTCTTTTTCTCTGCTCTTTTCTTAAACTACACACAACAGCAATGCATACCAGAGACAGAGGGAGAACTAAAGACACCTCGAATGCAGAACACAGTCCAAAACAATAGTCACTCTAGGACAAAAAAAGGCTGGTTTCAAGTGAAACCCACTCTGCGAATCTCAATTCCTTTTTTTTTTTTTTTTTTTGCATTTTTCTCCTCATGTAAATGTTCTTTCAAGCCACACACTTCTCTTTCTGCTAAGAATATGTGATTTATTTCTTCTTGCTATTTTTGCCTCAGTATATTTTCTTGAGTTTGGCCTGAATTTTAAGATTAAAACCCCACAGTGGAACACAGAATTTTCCCCATTCTGCAAGCGAATGGCAGCACAGGCCCCGCCGCCCAGTGCTGCTCCTCTCTTCTGCATTCTGGGGAGTGCACTTCTTCACGGTTCTGCTTGGTTCCTCTCTCCCCATAACAAATACTACTGAGTTTACATGGAATATTTGGGGATGGGCTGAAAGTCTCAGTGCACTAGTGAGAGGAAAAATCAGAGCTATAATTATAGACACGAAGCACGTGTGTTACTCAACTGTTCCCACCGAGGCCCCCAGTAGGTACAGACTGCATCCCTTTACTAGCTATGTCCCTGGATGCAAACCACCTAGGCCCAGCACCCGAGACGATGATTCTTTTAGGAGCTGAAGCAACATATTCCGGGATTAAGCTCATCTAAATCTTTCTCCTCCTCTTCTTCCTCTGTGTGTGTGCATGTGTGTTCTTTAAGCCTCATGTGAAAGGCTGACAGCAGATAGAAAAGGCAAAAAATTTTCCCATTCGATTAAGAGTAAATCACCAAAGTGAGGCATTCTTTTCCAACGACCGATATCACTCTTTTACCAATCCCAAAAGGTGAATTACATAAATTAAGATTCAAATAATTTCCAGTGAAGTTTGATGGTGAATTTCAGCACCACTTCATGACACAGAGTAGTTCAACACGACCTTGCACTGATAAACATGAACATACAAAGAAGCTTCCCAAAGCAGGGCGGTAACAGTTTGCAGGATCGCACCACTTGTTCTATGGTCATCAACCTGCTCCCTCGAATCTCATCCACCTGAGCTTAGCTGCTTAAAATTCATTCCACAGCTTGCAGCGCTGACATGGATATGATAAGACAGAAGAACGGAAACACCACTCGAAAGCACCCGCGCTGAACTGCACATGTTCTGACCCTTTTTGTCTTCCCTGGAGCTTTGGCTACCTGGCAAGGGCAACCCTAAAACTGTGCTTGTATCTCCAGATCTTTGCTGTTAGCCAAGCAGAAACCTATTTCTCCTTGGGACTGGCAGCCGGGGAGGTGTTCTATGAAGAAGACTTCTAAATGAGTGCGTGAGCTGAACTCTTACTGAACTGAATTAATTATTAATGATGCAGATGGAGCTGTCCAAATGATAAGAACAGCTCCTGACGTGTCATGATCCAAGCTTTCATTAAACCATTTCAGGCATACTAATGGTTCCCCACTGCTCATTACTTCCCAGCACTTTTCTCAGAGATATAATAATGCTCGTGCCTGTAGGCGAGACATTCTATAGAAACGCACAGGTTGGAAGTTTTATCTCCCTTAGCACATTATTTTTTTCTGTAGAACGTTATTATTAAAAACCTGTACCTACTGAATACTGTGCTAAATGGTTTCAATTCAGAAAGGTTGGAAATGCTAAACCATGTTGCTTTTTTTTTTTTTTTAAAAAAGAACAGCAGTAAGTAATTTGTGTTAAAAAGATATTCCTTACAATGACAGTAGATGGATAGTATAGCTTATGCTATTAAGACCTGGACTTAAATGGGGTGCGGAATGTCTCATACCATCAGAGGCATGTGTGAGGAAATGTATTTTCAACAAACACGCTGTACTGTCCTCTTCCAACGTAGGCGGGACACTGAACCCGTTCTGCCCTCCTGTTTCCGCACTGAGTTTCTCTCTGCGCTGTGAGGACAAGGGCGCAAGGCAAGTGGCAAGGAATTCCAAGGCCTGCACTGCGACGGCTACCTGCTGGGGCTCTGTTTTTAATTTGGCAACAAGGCTCCAAAAAGCCCTTTATACCTCAACTCGAAGGATTTGGTCAAGGGTTATAATAAGTCACTATTAGACAGTAGTGCGATCCCATTTTCTATGGGCAATAAAATGTCCTGGGTCTCCTTTCTTACTCAAAATTCAGTATACGGGAACATTAATTACCTTTGCCAAGTGCAACTGGTGTCATGCTCTGCTCTTACCACTAAGAGCAGCCAAACAAATAGAATTGATGTTCAACAGAAGTAGACCCATGACATTTTCACAGACCAAAATATTCTTTTTCCAAGATATTTATTCCAAGACATAAACGTATTTAGTAAAGGGCTTAAGGAAAAAAGGAAGCCTGTATCTTTAAGGACCATATGTCTTCCTGTTGGCTCCTTGTCATTTAATTCTAGAAAGGCTCAGGCTCAGACATAAACAGAGGACAGAAACTGGGGCAATTATCTGGATTAAATAATTACGATCAGAAATTGCTTTTCATACAACACTTGAGAATATACGACCGGTAAGATTCATCTCAATTTTCATTTTGCTTTGAAAAGTAACTGTGTACAATTATCGAATGCAGTGGAAAAAAGTACCTACATTTGAAGGGGTTTAAAGTTCCCTCAGCTACGAAAATTTTTTACAGTTTTATGAAACATAAGATAACCAAGGAAATATCCTAAGATGGTCATGGGCTGCTTTTTTGAAAAAAAATTCTTCAACAAGACTAAAAAGAGAAAGGTATGGTTTGAAGTTGTTTTTGTTTCCCTTGCAGCCTTAGTGGTTACACGACATTCCTATCAGCATAATGTAACAGCCTGGTAAAGGTTTAAGAACTGAAGTCCTGATAATTTAGTTGTGCTCTCATTTCAATTATATTTCAAATACGAATAAAGATTGGTAAAAGCTTAAAAACGTGTAATCACACAATCCCTAATTTGTATCAAATTTATCTCAAAGTAAAATTTCTGAAAGATCAGTATTTTGATTTGGAATTTTAGGTCTCAGAGCAGCAATTTTATTTCTAATGATTAAAATTCATTTAGCATTCTTTAATTCAGTTTAAATACCCTCCTATAGTCTAAAGAATTTAGAGTCTGGCTATTTACTCAAAAATACTAAACTACGTGGAAGTTGAGACAGAATGGTAATATTCATTTGCTTTTCTAAAACATCCATTTAATTTGTAACATGGCTTACAAGAAAATATATTTTTAGATTCTGGTGTGATGATATTTTTCAGGAGAGACAATTTCAGAGACAGCAAGACTACGAGCTGTCAACAAGGGTGCTTGTAATAAAAATATACGGCAAATAAATATGTGAATATTTAAACGATAATAAAACAAATTTTGTTTGTTTAAGTAGCACTACTCAACTAGCAGCTAAAACAAAATGTAAGCAACTACAGCATGTGCTTACCAGAATAATAAAGGTAACAGGTCCAATGAAACTCCATATAAAATAGTTGTCAACATGAAGCCAGCAACTGTTACGAGCAAAGAAGAACAAACATTAAGCAGTTTCTCTCGATCCTCAACATCACAACAAAAATACAATTTTCAAAACCTAAAAAGATTATCCCTCCATTTGCCTCCAAAAATTTATTTATGATGGGCAAGAGCAATTACAATAATTCTGAATTGGTTTTTTGATTTAACAAAGGATAGCAGTTTATTTACTTTAAATTGCTGTTTTTCATTTTGGGCTTCCTATCTGGGGAAAACACACAATTTTGCTTATGTGGAGAAAAGATTAAGTTGCTCTCCCTAATTCTTAAGACCTCTTCTCTTTACTAAGAAATACTTGAAGCTCATATTCCAACTTACTCCACTATTTTAAAGTTTTACATGTAATCTTCAAAATTTGCCTTTCACGTAACTTTCAAAACCTGCTTTAACTGTAAGGCATGTAACATACATGCATGCCCCATAAAAACCTGTTTCGATACTGTGTTTCTTGCAAAACAGTGTAGACTCATATAATCACTCCATTAGGAACGTGTGAATACAAGAAAGACGCGTGAAACACACCAAGTATTACAGTGAATGCTGTGCAGCCCCAGTAAGGCAAAATTTATTTAGTAGTTCATTTTTCCTGTAACACTGAATACCGGTTGCACTTTTACTTATCTTTCATCTTCTGCACAATTGGAAAGCTTTCTTTCCTTGAAAACAATTTCCACACAACTAAGTTCATCTGGGAAAAAACAACTGGAAGGCCACTTCATGCCTCTGGCAAATAAAACCTTCAGGAACGTGGCCACGTCTACTGCCTGTCATTTGCCATAAATATCTGTATTTTTACAAATGAAAGACAGTAACTTATTTTAACCCCCTCCAATGGCCTGATAAAATATTATCAAAGTAAAACATACGGGATGGAATGCACTATCACAGCGCAGAAGGAGAGTCGGCCGCACAGTCGGCTGCACTGAGAGAGCTAACGAAGCAGCAGCTCAAAACCGAGTAGTTAAGCCTGTCAGATGCTTTAAGTTCCGCAGAATTTTTACTTAATATCTTTCTAAGGCCAAAAAGTTATTTACTTTTTCAATTTATTTCAGGTCAATCTTTTGTGTTAAAAAGAAAGTCCATAATTTAGAATCTGCTTTGCAAGAGTACAAATCCTCTGAACCTAGAAAATTACAAAAGACTTGATTGTAATTTGTGCACGGCATGCCCATTCTCTTACCAATAAAGCTTTCAAATGCTATTTTAGCCTGTCAGGGAGCCTCACTGACAGCTAACAGGCTTTAAAAAATTATTCACTTGAAAAACACTCAGGTCACTTGCAATTACTTACGCTTTCTCTGTTCCATAGCTCTTATAGTCAATAGCAGCTGAAACGCCAACCACTGTGGCAGGAAACAAGTAGCCAGCGACATAGTAATATTTCTTCCTGGAATATTCGCTTTCGAAAACTTCCACTAGCATCAAATAGAGCTGCACCCCTTCCAGGCACATCCAAGCAAAAGCCGCCAGAAAGAAGAAGTGCAGAAGGCCTGCAAAGATGGGGCACGCGATCTAGGGAGGAAGGAGCAAAAACACCAGAGGAACATTTCATGAGTACAATCAGCCCACTCCAAAACGACAGAGATCACCACCATTATATAAAGTACCATTTCCACTAAGTGCATTTTGTTCATAAATGAAAAGAGCTGAAAACACTTCCAAACATGAGGAACACATGCAATTTGCAGCGGATGACTCCAAGACTGCTGGATTTCACTGTAAGACTTCACTACTTTTAATGAAATTAAAGATTAGATAAAACATATCTTAATAGGGCCAGCGAGATAGCTCAGTGGACTAAGCACCTGCTTAGGCAAGCACAGGGACCAGGGTTTGATCCCCAGCACCACTTGCTGAGCTGGCCCCGCTCCCAAGCATGCTGAGCCAGCCACGGAGACCTGGTGGGCATGGGAGTGCACACCTGTAATCCCAGAGTTGGGGAGGCTGAAATAAGAGGATCACTATGAGTCCAAGCTGCACAGTGAGACACTGCACCAAATACATTTTTTAAAAGTATATAAAAAAACTTAATTTATTTTATCCAGTATAAAATCTCAACATTCTGCTTGATAATCTGCTTCACAAGTCTTTAGAACAGCTATTTGCAAATATATTATTTTTATATTTTCTATAATGGAAGTTTAGAATTTTGCTTTCAGGTCAAATAAACTGGTTCTAACTGTACAGGATTATTTTCCTATTCTATGGGGGCACTGTTAAGTTTCCAATGTAGCTGTACAGAAGGTGGGTGACACATTAAATGACTAAGCTCACAAGACCGCATGATGATGATCAATAAATTGCCCTAAATACAGAAAGAGGATCATGGACCAGAAAAATTATGTAAGTGAAGTCGGATTTTAAAGAATAGTATTTTTTCATTTCTGTGTCCCAACATTCTTCTATCCAAACTATGTGTCTTGATAACAACCCGGAGAAATGGAAGTTACATTTATACATGAAATAAAGTCATTCATGACATGACTTTATGATTGAGCTGCCCTTTAATTTATTACAAATTATATTTCAACACTGCCAGGTCAATTATATCAGGTTCCAATGTCAAATATTAGCACCAGCAACACATGAGGATTCAAGTCTATTAAAATAATTTTCAGAAATCCAAGGTCAATAAACTTAACAGGTGTGCTTACCATGTATTTGGTCTTGTCAATGCCTATTAGAAAAATAAATTCAGCAATGAAAAGGTTGATACAAAGGTTCTTGTGAATAGTATTTCGGTCACTCTGTAGACCACGGAAGAAGCAGAAGGTGAAAATGCAGATAGCCAGGCAAACCAGAGAGATGACGATTCCCACCCAGGTGATGACTGTGAGAAGCAATTCATGCACTCCACCTTTCAACTGGAAATTACAAAGGTACAAAGAGCATTAGCATCAGATCAACTACATGAAAATAGTTCTCACACATAGCTCATTTTTCATACTGAATTTTCTGAAGACTATTCATGTGTGTTCAAATGAAGTTTCTTACTACAGAATTTTTTTTTTCATTTATGTATTTGGTACAGGGTCTCACTACACAGCTTGGTCTTACAGTGATCCTCCTGCCTTCAGCCTCCCCAGCGTTGAGAGTACAGTTGTACACAACCACAGCCTGGCTCAGAGCACCCCAGAGGTGGGGCCAGTGTGGCATGTGGGACCAGGGATCCAACCCTGGCCCCTGTGCTTGCCAAAGCAGGCGCTTAGTTCACTGAGCTATCTCACCAGCCCTACTAAATAAATTTTAACCATACCACACCGTTCAGTACGACCTTTATAAAGAATCATCTATGAAACGTGAAGATTTACCTAGACAATAATATAAAAACAAATGTATTTTAAAATAATGACTGAAATGATTACCTATGGAAAGATACAGAAAGTATTTCCAGGACAAACTCAAGTATATGACCAAATGGACATTTTAATGACTTTCAGGCTAATGTACAAATGTAAAGCCAGGTTTTAAGTTTTCATTTTCTCCTTGGGCCTCTCTCCCTCCCTCCTTCCCTCTCTCTCTAGTAAAAATAAAGCTTAGAATTTCACACTAGACGTAAAATATTTGCTTTCTGGCTATCATTCTCTCAATCATGAGAATAAACACTGAAACACACTCTAGTAACTAATCTAAGTTTTCAAAGACTGCAGACTTATGTAGCATGCACAGGATTTAGGAACCCTAAAGTGAAAAGTTGTAAAGTAAGGGTCCAGACGGGAAGGGCACACTCAACTTCACTCTCTCTCTCCTTTGTAGGACCCGGTGAGGTTCAGTTTTTAAAACCCCTGGTGGCCTCTGACAGACACTGGCCCAAAGCAGAAAACCTGTAGAGAACAGGTCTGTAAAGGGGCATTCCAGTGTGCAGCCCGGAGCAACACCAGCACAGAGGACCAAGACTGTTCATGATATATGGACAATGTAGAGACGACCGCAAATCCACACTGCTGTTTGCTTTTTTGTGACGATAAGCACCTGAAGGTGGGGCCAGTACACAAGCTGCTTGGAGTCGCTGGGGTTTTTCTGTGCTACTAATTAGAAGTGCAGATACTTACTGCAATTTCCCTGTGGGCCATGAGGATGGCGAAATTGGTTAGGTGGCTGCACGCACACGTCGTGCGAGTTTTATTAGTATCGACCAGCTTGCAGCCCTGGGTAGACCAATATCCCATCATGGTTCTTTCTGAGTAGTTCCAGAAGGAGCAGTTTGCATTGAAATAATTGTCAGGCTGGGAAATAAGATGACAAGATAAAATTAGGATTTTGCACTCTAAGATGGCAACAGCAATTGTTTAATATGTGTAAAAAGTAATTTAGATTAAACTTTGCATGTTTCGGACTATAAAGTTTTTCATCAGCAAAATTGTGGACTATGTTCTACAAGGCAGATACCCAGCTTAAAAGGGGCTTTATAGTCCGAAACACTCTAAAGTGTACTCTAAATTACCAAAGACCCATTTTACACAATTACAACTTCCATCTTATGATTTCACATACCGATGCTACATTAGAATCCTTGTTCTTTCCTTTTTGACAATAATTAGCACCACACATTTATTCTGGTGAAATTCTGTAAGGGCTGGGCATCTTAAAAATTCATCTGGTTAGTTTTAAGTGACAAACCAATGGTTTAGTAACCATTTGAAGCCTTGCAGTTGATAGCTCAGGTTGCCTAAAAGCAAATCAACTGAAGCAGCTGTGACACGAGGACCACGGCTGTACAGACTTACTTCAGCAATTCATTTGGCTATTGCAGGCACTTAATCATTTTACATTTAATAGCTAGTCTTCCAAAATAGTGTACTGAATGTGCATCTTACCTAGAGTCACATCTCCTCAATCACATACTGTACTTTTAAAACACAGTACAGTTGTGCCAAAAATGATCGGTTGAGATTTAAAAAAAAAAAAATTGCAGCTTACAAAGAGTTAATACAATGGTATCCTGCTGCTAAGGTAAGAGTTAATTTTCATCTGAAAACAAATTAGAGTCATTTACATTTTGCTGTTGATTACTGAATTAGCTTTCATTAAGAATACACTTAAGTTCTAATAATCACTGAACCAGGCTCATTTAATTTTATGTTCACAGACTTAAATAAACTTGTGCCTGTGACCTAGTCCAACATTTAAAATTCAAATGGAAAGGTCCTTCCTCCCTCCTGTCCTCCTACTCTCCCTCCATCTGCAGCCCCGGCCTGTCAGCTTGGTTTCCCTTCCTCTTTGGTTTTATAACCTTCCACTACTTCATTAGCATACATTAACTCACATCAATGTGTGGCAGGGTAAAAAGGACGGGGTCGGTCAGGTACACTCTGCTGGACTCCTTATTGATGGAAACGGAAATGACGTGGGAGTTCACCGCGATGGTGCTATTGCGACCCATGAGGTCAGCGCCCAGTTTCACGGTTGCGTTCTCTGTACTGAGGAACTGTCCCAGACTCCGGTAAATGATGAACACCAACTTTGCAAGCCCTAGGAAGGTAAAAGTAGTCAACTGGCTGGCAGGTAAAAACATACTAATAAAACAAGCCATAACAAAAGAAGAACGAAACAGAAAACTCCGATGGCATCTTTATTTAGGTTAAGTTGATGGGGAAGCAGTGAGGCATGCTTAGAGAGCTTTAGAAGGTAACCCTTTTGTTTGCTCAGGGTAACATAATTAGCCATTTGGAGTCAGCTTCCCCCCCAGTCCCCTTGGCAGGCTGTCCTCTTACCGTTCCTACTGTTCTGTTTGACAGTGTTCGCAGAGAGCTGGATTGAGCTGCCTGCTCCCTTGATGCCCAGCGGAAATTTAAAGTCTTGGATCTGCCCTTCCGTACTGAGAACAGCAACTTCCAGAACTGAAAGAGGCAAAGGACAACGGTAAGGAGGTACCGTCAGGACCACGAAGCCACCAACGGTAATGGGGAGGGACTAGGGTGCTTTCTTCCTAGTTATAAAGCTATTACTGTTAGATTGCAATAGACTTAGGAACAAGAAGCTAAATTACTCCTCATGTGTTAAATCATGATTTCTCTAATCACTTTCAGAATTTTCTTCACGTTTTTTATATCTCTTGTCATGAATGAATCGAAGCTTTCAGCCTATGAGTATGAAAAGTGCATGAATTCATAGTATAGGATGTTACTTAACTCATACAATTAAACAAAAATATTTCAAAATGACATTTTTGGGGCTCCTTACGTTAAGTAACTTTTCAGTGACCATTACTTGAGAGGTAAAAACAAGTATGAAGTATAAATTTGAATGCCTTATCATATATGTACATTTACTTCTAAGTCTGATTTGGGTATTAAAAAAAATCACATAAGTTTCAAAGACTAAGTTAATTTATTTCTAAAATTAGCGAGGCCAACAAAGTGTACCTTCTCTGCTGTCATTATGTAAAAACTTGTCACAAGTCCCCACCAGGAATCCCAGTAACCATCACACTGTACACGCTAACGAGGCAAAACAGGGTCATTGACACAAATCTGACCAGTTGCTATTTTTTAAATAAAGTTTTATTAGAACACAGCTATGTTTACATATTGTCTGCTTCAGTCCTGCAAAGCCAGGAAAGGATGGATGCTCAAGAGATTGTGTGGTTTGCAAACCCAAAGTGAAAGCTACCTATGCTTTCAGAAAACATTCCCCACCCACTGCAGTCTAATCCAAGCCTCCAAAGTTCAAAACAAGTTGAAACATTGAGAAAACACATCAGGAAAACAAGTCAACACATAAAACTGAGAAATTCATTTTATCTACAATGTTGTTTAACTATGTTTCTAAAATATAGTTTATAATAAATGCTACCAACATAAATGCCTGCTGCTCAGGGCTCATTGTAAAACAAAATAAAACAAAACAAAAATCACAGCACTTTATATTCACAATATTTTTAAAAAGAAACAACACTTTTAAAAAGAAAAGTATTGGGCTGGCCAAATAGCTCAGTGGATTAAAGCACCTGCTTAGTTAGGCAGATGCAGGGGCCAGGAGTTTAACCCCTGGGCCTGCCATGCTGGCCTGGCCCCTGGGGTGTGCTGAGAAGGCGATTGAGACTGGGCATGGTGGTGCAGGCCTGTAATCCCAGCACTTGGGAGGATGTGAACAGGAGGATCACTACAAGTCCAATCTATGTAGTAAGACCCTCTACAATCTGTCCTAAATTTAAAAAAATATATATATATATTATTCCTATAAAAGGTAACTCCTTATATTAGTAACTACAAAATGTCATTTTACTGAGCAAATGAGGGGACTTGTGAAAAAAAATTCTTAAATTTGAATTAAAGCAAGTAGTACATATAGCAGTAATTCAAAAATACAGCTAATAATACAGCCAATTCAAAAATATTTTAAAAATACAGGCAGTTTTCTCTGAATTTCACCCTAATATCTGCATCATCATGGAACAATTTCTACACATCTACGCATGTTTGGGTACATGTAAAAACACACAGATAGTAGAAGCCTCCCCCTTTTTTAAAATGAAATGGGTTCATACCACAGGAAGGTTTAAACTACTGGATATTATTCTTTCTAAATCTACAAACTCATTTTTAAAAATAAATTGAATGGGTTTCACTGTAAATATGGAATCACTGACATTCAGGAACTTTTATAATTAAACCATGGCCAAACCGCTAAATGAAAATTTAATGAGGAGACCTGTGTCATTTCTAGAGTTTTTTTTTTTGTTTTTTTTTGTTTTGTTCTTTTAATGCATTTGGTACAGGGTCTTACTACGCAGCTCAAACTCGTAGTAATCCTCCTGTTTTCGGCCTCCCCAGCACTGGATTACAGGCCGGTCTTGGTGGCCAGCTAAGTGCGTCTGGGGGCAGGGCTGGTGGCATGTGGTGCCAGGGATCAAATCCCGGTCCTTGCGTTTGCCTAAGCAGGAGCTTTAGTCCACTGAGCTATCTTGCTGGCCACAACTTCCAGAGTTTTACCAGCTGCAGGACCCAGTGGAGCTGCTTATGTTATTAACTCACGTTTGGAAAGATGAAGCACCTGTAGGGGGCTAACTTGTTTTCTTCTACCAGAGTCCACATGAGCGGGCAGAAGACGAAAGAAGTGAGGGGCAAGAACATGCGCCTCATGGGCAGCTGTCCCTTCCTCACACAGAAGGCGGGTACAATCCTTAATTATTAAGACAAATGACAGAAGAAGAAAATCCTTTCATTTTCATGAAACATTCAAACACTTCAAGCACGTGAACAAGTCAGACATGGTAGCACAAACCAGGTGTCCTAACGCTGAGACAGAAAGATTACTGGGCGTGAGCCTCTGATACCAGCCCAGGCAAGTAGCAACAGGCTCAGGCTCATAAATAAATAAATAAGCAAACAAATAAACAAATAAATATCTTTCTCAAATGGGATGGGAAATCTAGAGATGGAAAGAAGTTTGAGGAAAGAGGAAGACAAAAGAGAGTAGTAGAAGTAAAAAGAATTGAGATTTGTTTTGCACACGTACCAACTCTCCAGGATTAATAGAATAAGTATTGCGAGCATGTGCTAATAGAATTTTCCAAAACAAAACAAAACAAAACAAACCTGACTTAAGTATCTTCCAAAAGAAAAACTAACCCACTAATGCATGTAACAAGAGATATTATTCAAGAACTCTTTACTTGCTAGAATTTTAAAATCATATACACATTAAGGAAAACTAATGTGTCTCAATTTTGCAAGGGACAAGATCATTACTACAAATCTTAGTTGATATTTTTGAGCCATATGAAAACGCAATGATCTACTTTACACTAATAAATTTGTATCAATGGTTTTACCTTTTGTGGAAAAAAGAGATTTTCCTAGAAAAATAAATCTGGCTAAAAAATTTTTAAAGTGACAATAATTTCTAACCATGAAAGAAAGTCCACTTGTAGTTAAATAGATCCTGACTTTTAAACTGTATATTATATTCTCTGTTTCATAAAACAAGACTGTGTCAACCCATGTGCAGGCTGGCTTTAAACTCATGATCCTCCTGCCACAGCCTCTCTCAAGCGCTGGGATTGCAGGTGTGTGCCACCACCCGTGGCTAAAAATCTTTAATAAAACTGGCATAGATGGGCTGGGGAGATAGCTCAGAGGCATAAGCGCCTGCCTGGCAAGCGCAAGATCCTGAGTTCAATCCCTGGTAGTAAAGTAAAATAAAGTTAAGATAAAACAAAAATTGACATACATAAGAATGATTAGAACATACAATATTCACTGAACCACTCCCCAAAATGTGAAACTGGGAAGAGAAGAGAGTGGGGGCAGGGTGACCTGTGAATTAATACACATCCTAAACTGCAAAATAAAGGCCCACCGATCTGTACAAATAAACATATATTAACAAGAAATAGGAAAATTAAAACACATACTTTAACATCATGAATAAATCGTTTAACTCAAATTAGAAAACAGGATTGCAACTCATCAAATGAGAAAACAGAAATTAAGAGATACATTGCCAGTAAGTGTCAGTGCTCATTCCATGTTTTTTAAAAAAAATCTTTACAAAATAGAAAAATTAAAGGATAATCTCTGGATTAAAGATTCTGTTATCAGATATGTAATCTATGCAAAATCTATAGCACACAATGCTGAGATAGTGAATTTAAAGTTAAAATGGTAGATATCCACAGGTTTATTGCTAAAAAAAAATAATAATAATTCAAGAAAACAAAGTATCAAGACTGTAAGAAATAAACTGACTTGTAGTGACCATCACTACCTTCATGGTAACCAGAGACTATATAAAACATTACAATTAGTTACAAGGCTGCCACTACCGTAAAAGCATGTCCTGCTATATGAAACAAGGACCAAACAGAATATATAATTCAAAAATATTATTCATAACAAGATGAAAAGTACAAGTTATCTAGGCAAAAATTTAGTTTCTGAAAAAGTTCAAAGCTTTAAAGATAAAAATATGTAATTTTTAGAACAAGTTGAGAATTATGTGATGGCCTTGTACGGAAAGACGCAGCAGATCAATCTGGCACTTCTTTCAAAAATTAATTTACAAAGTGAGTTTAATCCTAATTAAAAAATTCCAAAAAGAATTTTGTATGTGAAAAATGACAAATTAATTTTAACATTTTTATGAAAGAGACCAAGAGTTAGCCAAGCCAACCCAAGGAGCATGGACTCTAGAGACGCTAGCATTACTGGAACCACAACAAAGACAAAATGGCAAAGAACAGTCGCTCCTGACAAGTGGGCACATGGATAGAAACCTGATAAGTGACACAGACATTCACCAAGGAAAAGAACGGATTATACACTAATAAGAATACAGAAAATATTGGTTACTTCTATAGAAAAAAAATCAAGTTAATTGCCTCCTCATATCATAATCAAAAACAAAATCTAAGTGAATTAACAACAAAGGTAAGAAAGGCAAAACTTTATTTTTAATAAATTGTAAAATCCTTACAAACTCAAAGTAGGGACAACTTTCTCAAGCAGGAAGCCAAAAGGGAAAAAAATATCTTACAAAATAGGCAAAACACTAACCCTACAATGATAGACTGATAATCTTAATTTTCTTAGAAAAATTTAAAAAGAGAAAGCATAAACAGATTCATTACGTATTCATTATAATCCTCAAAGAACTAGTGTTCAGAGTAGGAGGAAGTACAAAGAAATAAAGAAACTAGAAAAAGGTTGTGGGCAACAAATTCACCGGAGAGAAAACTAAGACAGGCAAATAAAGGCATCTAAAAAAGAATCAAAGGCATTAAGCAATCAGGGGAACTGCAAATTAAAACAGTAATGGGATCAATTCAAACTCATTAGATTAACGATACGTCAATAATAAAGTGTTAGCAAAGACAGCGATCTTATTACGGTTATTACTAGTGAAAATGTAAACTGGTAAAACAAGGTTAAAGCACAATTTGGATTTAGTTAGTAAATAGATGACAGGCATGCTTTACTGCTCAAAAATTCTATTTCAGTATGTGTGTATATGTGCGCTTAGAGAGACACACACACAGAGAAGCACACACAGAAACTTTCTCTGCACTCTTCTTTATATCAGAAAATAAACGGCAACCAGGAAATGGCTACCGGCAGATGCTTAAGTAATCGGTATTCTTGGGTCAAACAAGTAAAGTCAAATTGCAGTATGCATAAGAGTGAAAAATATAATGGCAAGGAATAATAAAACACACTTATAGTGCAACGTCTTTAATGTTACAAATACGCAAAATGTGAATTTACTCATCTGCTGAGCAAAATGTTTAAAAACTTTTAAAGACCTTATAGATGTTTAAAAAAAAAAAAGATTAATGATGATGGTGAAGCCTTTCCCGATGTGGTCATATCCAGTGGACTTCAACATCACCTGTGATCAACTTTCCTAAAGTTTTTGAAGTGACCACGATGCAGCTTCGGCAGTGGACTGGTGCACGGAGCTTCATGCCAGTGCCCGTTCTGCTATAGTATGTGCCTCGCTCAGTGGGTTTCTCGAAGTGAAAGCCTTCACTCACAGGAGAGCCACCCAGGGCCAATACAAGGGCCAAAGCTGGAGACAGAATTGTTTTTCCTATGTATTTAGTACTGTGTCTACAGGGTCTCACTACACAGATCGGACTCCTAGTGATCCTCCTGTTTTCAGCCTCCCAGATGCTAGGATTACAGGCGCGCGCCACCACGTCCAGTCTCAGTCACCATCTCAGCACACGGAGAGAGAATTTTAATACAATTCTCCATTGTTCTATTTTTTCCAATTTACCAAAATACTGGCTGCAGTGAGATCAGAGGAAAAGAACAGTACGTAAGAGCCCCTGAGAGCAACTGTGCCCTCTGCTCGGAGACCTGTAATCTGCTAGGTGGATGCGGTTCTGCCTGTTTGGATCCCAGGGTAAAAATGATAAGGAGATGGCAGGAGGCCAAGCCAAAGCCTGGCCTCTGGGCTATGCAGTTTGAAGGAAGCAAGAAGGACAAACTGTTTTATAAAGAGTTTCTGTTGCTACAATATTCCTAGACCAAAAGTGACAGGAATAGCATGTTAGCTACTAAGGCCATTTAGAAAATAAATGAAAAGAGTTTTATAATGAACTGCTCAGGCTGCTAGCATGTAAACCACCTAATTAATCTTCAGGTCACAAGGAAAGACAAGCAAACTTTAAAGGCCTCACATATGATGCAAGGTGATGCAACAGCATTCTTGGGGGAAAACTTCAACCACGTCTGCCCAAGCTTCTAGCTAACAGTACACCAAACATAGTTACACACTGCACTGCAGC
Source organism: Octomys mimax (assembly GCA_002564305.1). Classification (NCBI taxonomy): domain Eukaryota; kingdom Metazoa; phylum Chordata; class Mammalia; order Rodentia; family Octodontidae; genus Octomys; species Octomys mimax. Next base: position 34,870 of record NDGM011028445.1, read on the forward strand.
GGAAGTCAGTCAAACATAGAATGTGGGAAATTCTGCAGGATACTTTATCTCTGATTTCTTTTAAAAAATTGAACAAGGTTTTAAAAAACTGCTTCAGGCTTTTAATTAAAAGAAATTCAACGTATCAAACGCCATGGGCTTTGTTTGTATTCGGGTTCAAACAAAGAAGGTAAAAGTTTTAAAAAATTATGCATGTGGGCTTATAATTTTGATATCTTTTAAAATACATTTTTGTTAATTTTTCTGCACAATGATATTGTGGGTTTTTGTTTAAACTTTCCTTGCACCCCACTCTTGATATTATGGGCTTTTTGATGGGTACTGTGCATACAGTTTTCTAGAATAATGATGATAATGGGATTTGCTGTAATTACAATGATGAGAAGTATAAATGGAACAGCAGTAGCTACACGTTGAAACTGGATAATGATAATCTTTAAATAATAGAAAATTCTGCTTTTCCCAATAAGAAAATAAAATTTACATATTGAGGGATCATATCCCAAATGCATATTATCTGACAAAAACTGATACTAAGAATATATGAAGGACACTTCTTTCTCATTAAAAGACATGAGCAGCAAATACACACATGGAAGTTTGAGTAAATGGGTACTTAGCCATCTAAATAAACCTGCAATAAAATGTCACCATAAAACAGTAAACTGGATAAAAATAAAAAACAAATTGCCACATCGGTGAGGCTACAGCGAGCACACGGAGCAAGAGGCACTCTCAGCCAGGTGCTGGAGGCCATCAGGGAACTCAGCAGCCGAGAGCTGTGGAAGGCAGCAAGGGGTGAGGAAGCCAGCGACCAGCACGCACGCGAGCACACCGCAGCACGCTCAGCGAGGGGCACCGCGCTCTTGCTGTTCCCTCCGCATGCGCAAGTCTCCACGACACCGCTCAGCACGAGGAAACAAGACCAAAAAGAGCCGTTCAGAGGGCCTCGGAGGCACTCGCCTGCACCCCACACTCCGGGTGGCCGAGGCAAGAGGACCGCAAGTTCACACCCGGCCTGGGCCACTAGGTGACTCAGTGAGACCCTGTCCAAAAATTAAAAACGCAACCTGGATGCAGCTCAGCGTGAAGAGCCTGGATTCATCCGCCACTACTATGAAAATAAACAATAGCTCACTCAGGGGAAGGTCTAGGAAAAGCTAACGGCAATGACAGCAAACAGATGTTTGCTGAAGTGGACAACGTGACCGTGCTGATAACTACAGTGACCAGAATGTTCAAGACTCAACAAACTGCAGACGTCATCAAAGCTACACCTGACGGTGTGCAAGTTGTCCCTCAAAGTTAACTGTAAAATCTCACAGTCAGACACAATTACACGACTTTTATGGGGTCATGTACTAGAAGGTAAATTGTACTACGAAGTTAAACTAAGGATATACGGAGAAATCACTTAGGAGGAAAATCAAATTGTTTTAACAATTTAAGATATTGTAGTCATGCCGCAAATTTAGATTGGGGCATCAACAGAGTGGAAATGTAAAGGAATAGGCTATTTTAGTGCCCTCAGCCTGAAAGACAATAATACAAGTCCTAAGAAACAAGTGAATGGTGCCTTCCTTCACATGCAATCTGTTATAATAGGGAAAATAACTGTCACATAGTGACTGTCCTTGGGTGTTCAACATGCAGAGTAGTTTCAGGTGTTGTCATATATACATGCGTAAAATGTGCACTACAGTTTAGAAGAATCCACATCAGGTTGTTTTCCATTTGCTACAGGATCTTACTATGCAGCTCGGACTCGCAGTAATCCTGTCTCAGCCTCCCCAGCACTGAGATTATAGGCAACGGCCGGGGATTGAACCCAGTGTGCTTGCCAGGCAGGCACTTAAGGTCCTGAGCCATCTCCCCAGTCCCAGGTTGTTTTTTAAATTAAATAATAAAGAAAACTGATGCAAAGAACAATCCTTTAAATCTCGGAAAAACTAACAATTGGAAAAATATATTCTTGGACTTAATTCTCTTTGAAGTATATCTTAAATTATGATAAAAGTATGTGGGACATATAAAAAATGGGTGAATATAAATATATACATATATAAGGCTGACCAGCATACAGAACGGTGACAGGGTTCATTGATTTTCTTGTGTTCTGATATGAGCAAAGGAAGAAAACTGTGTTTAGCTTGTTGTTGCTACTTTTTAGTAACTTTAGTAAATAATATGATGTCATAATAGACTAAGTCACAAAAAATATTCTCCATAATTCAGTTTTTTTTCATTCTTCTTTTCTTTTTTTGTATTCAGTACAGGGTCTACAGGGTCTCACTACATAGACTGGACGTTAGTGATCCTTCCTGCTTTTCAGCCTCCTAAGTGCTGGGATTACAGTAGCACGCTACCTCACCCAGTCTCAATCGCCCTCTCTGGGTTCCCTGGGGGTGGGACCAGCAGGGCAGTTCTGGGGGTTGAACCCCCAGCCTAAGGAGGCGCTTATTCTGCCAAGCTACCTGGCCGGCCTTCCATAATTCAGTTTCTAAGATGATCAAATCCAAACCCCTCTACCCTAGAATAGGTCTCTGGAAATACTTAAAACTGTTCCATGCATATCTTAGGAATTTTATTAGATTAATAATTAAATCAACCTCAAAAATAAAGAGGGGTGTTTCGATCATGTTGTTTTACTACTAAACCTCTTCTGAAAGTTCCTTTTCCTTGTGAGAAGGTGCCCCTGGTCGTGGTGGACCAAACTATTTTGACTTCATTTACTTTGAGCTACTAAGGGAGTTATCATCACCACACCTCAGGAAACAGTATGAACATTTCTTGTGAAAAGTTCACTTATTTAAAAGCAACCATAAATCCAGGTAGTATAAAATGATTTCGATCCAATTTTGACACACCATAATTCCCCTTCGTTTGTATAAGTTCACATGACACCTGCAAACACAGGCGAATGACGTAGCTTCTAGACAAAAAAGCTTCGCTCAGCATCTCCTATCCCCGGCCTTAAGAGCAGCCTGTGTCCCTCTCATGAGCGCGTGTGTGTGTGCACCGGAAAGCGTGCTTAGGAAACTTTCTACTTTACGAGGAGATATGGCACACGCCATCAGGGTTCCTCCGCAACCGTGAGTAGCAATCCTAAATTGGCCACGCCTAAATTAATAAAATGTACTTCTGGAAAGTATCTTCAACAGTGAGTTACTATCATTCAGGGGCAGCCTTTAACTTCTGAATTAGGCTTCAAAACTACCTGAAGTATTCCTTTCCAACGTACGAAACGTGAGCAGCCTGCGTTAGGAGCGACGTAGCTACCAATCACACTTCTACCTGAGGGCAGTTTTGTTTGGTATAAACATTTTGCTGAGTTCCTGTGCGCTAACAGATTTGAGTGGGACAGCACATGTCATAAGTCATTTCAATTCATTAGAGACATGTTACATGAAACAGAAAACCTTGGCCCCGCTTTCATACAAGCACTTTTCCTCACTTATGGAATCCATATTTTGGCCATTAAATGCTCTTCCACTTCTTTTGTGATTTTTTTCAATTGGAAAAAAAATACCCATAAAACCAATTTTTTAGGTATATAGTAAATTTTGGTTGTACGTTAATTTTATTAAGTATGAGCAAATTTTTTTTTTTCCTCCTAACAGACAAAAATACATTGAGCAGGCTGGGGATAGAGCTCAGCAGTCTAAGTGCTTTCCTGGCCAGTGCAAGGACCCAGGTTTGATCCCTAGTACCACATGGTATGCTACCGTGTTGGCCACTGAAACAGGGTGTGGTGGTGCATGCCTATAATCCCAATGCTGGGGTGGCTGAGACAGGAGGATCACTACGAGTCTGAGCTGCGTAGTGAGACCCTGTACCTTTTGTATACATTCAAAAGAAAATTAAAATTAAATAAAAAATAGAATAATAAACTAACCAAAGAGAAGTTTAGCACTAGGAGACAGCAGACTCAAAATAAAAAAAAAAAAAAATTCATTTTCTCAAACATCTATGTTCTAAGTCAAAATTAAACTTGATCACTGACTGACTTACCAATATTTTCTGTGGGCATCGAGACCCTTGTTGGTTCCAAGAGATTGTCGGCGAGGACAAAAGCGCCTTCTTCCAAGGTGTCGAGTAACATCGTTGCTGTATGTGCTTGCTCAGAAGAATTCATGTGTCTCCAGGACTCCAAAGCCTCAGGCCTCAGAAGGTTGTCCACTGTGTCGACAATTGCCTGCATCCATCAGAAAATGGTCATGAAAGCTGACTGTTTTTACGACTATGGTGATTTTCAGTCATTGACTGGTGTCGACTGTAAAACTTATCTGTCATTATGATCTACTCTAACGTCAAGAATGGAAAAATACTTGGCCAACCTGCACAGACCTGATCACTTCATACTAAGACTAAGGACAAGTGGGCTGTGACTTGAGTATTGTATGAGTAGAAAAGTAGCCTGTTTCTATTTACCTAATCAGGGGCCAGGGATAGAGCTCAGTGGCAAAAATGCCGGCCTGGCAAAGCTTGAGGTCCTGAGTTCAATTCCTGGTGAGGGGGAAACAAAATCTGTTTACCTAATCAGACCTCACCAGTTGAAAGAAAAATACAACAAATATCAGTAGCTCTTAATCTGAGGTATGACTTTTCCACTTAGGGTTACAACTACTAAGGTAATAATATTTACAGTGAGGACCTGAATCTTCTAAATAGAAAACTCTGATGTCTCTTATTCCTGAAACTGGGATCATGTTGCCTTTTGGAACCTAAATTAGAATAGTAACTAAAAGTGTATCTGATGGACATTAACTTATTCATTATTATTTGATAAATAAAGAGATAGCTTCAAAGTTATTCGCTAACATTTTCACCCATCGCGTTCCCTGTCCAGGGGAAAAAATATACTGCAATTTATTAAAAAAAAAGTCTACTCTCAGAGAAATTAAGGAAAATATTTAATGTCTGCACTGGTAATTTAAGGAAAATAGAAGCATTTCAAGTCATCAAAAACATCCAAACTGCAAACATTCATATAAGTATGAGATCAATTTATTATCCTGCAGAATTAAATGAAAGAATAATGTTGTCAGCTTTGCAGTAGGATCATCTTGAGTCTTGCTGTGCTTATGCCCTGAGTAGAACCCAGGCAGCTGAAATGACTATGCTTATTTACACTTCATTTACCTAGTCATAACCTATATTATTAAGATCCCAAAATGAACTGTTGACCTACTGGTGATCACGTAGGAAAAAGAACATTATATATATATATATATATATATATATATATATAT
>NDGM011028456.1:0-11487 GCA_002564305.1 Octomys mimax
CTTTAGTTCAGCTTGTTCCAAGTAGGTGCCTTAGACCACTGAGCCATCTCGCCAGCCCTCATTCATTACTCTTTAAAAAAAAAAAAACAAGCATTTACTGGAGAGACAGTAGGGCAGTAATTTATATGACATTAGAAGCAGTACATAATTAGAAGACCTGAAAGACAGGCATTCCAAGCATGGCCCTAGTATTACACATTGCTATCCTCAGTGCAGTTGCTTTGTTCACAGGTAAAATTTGGGACACCACTTAGTTACAGGATGTCACAACAGAAGTTCCCTTATGTCCTGAGTCTTCTCTGACCTTGATGGATAGGGTCAAAATATTAGCTATCTTTTTATCCCATCCATCTGTCTAATTTTTGGTCTGCAAACTTTAGTTGTTAAACATCCAGAAGAGAAGCTTACTGGTATTATTTTTCTTTTAACAGAGGCAGTTAAGCTCAACATCACTGTCTGTCACATACCTTAGATATAAAATGGAACTGCTATTCTCCAACAACCATTGATACTATAAAACTTAAATCCCTATAGAATGTTTAAAAACTATTACACATTTTTACACAGAAATTTAAAAATCAAACCATATACAACATTGTAGCAGTACAGTCCCACTACATTTTGTTTTTCTTCTCTTATTTACTTTCATTTTTTTACAGACATTTACTTTAGAGAGAGAATAGTAATAACTGATATGAGATTAGAAGCAGTATGCATTTAGAAGACCAAAATGACAGGTATTTCAAGCATGGTTTTAGTATTATACATTGCTTTCCACATTATAATTGCTTAGTTCACCAATATCAGTATATAGAGTTAGTCAGGTAGATAATTCTACCCATTAACTACTATTTTCAGAAACCTGATGGAAATTTTTAGTATCATTGTCTTAACCATTTTGCTTATATAAATGTATGGTTTTGCCACTACCATGTTTCCTGACTTTTCTCCTTTCTTTCTCTTCATTGTTTATTTAATAATAATATTTATTATTTTAAAAATTATTATTATTATTGTATTTTAGGGAAGGGTCTACACAGTGTTCAGTTTCTCACTACTAGATCAGACTCATAGTGATACACCTGTTTACAGTCTCTGGAGAGCTAGGATTATAGGTGTACACCACCACACCCAGTCTTAATGGCTGTCTCAGTACACTGCCCAGGGCGGGCCTGGCATGGCCCCCCTGTGCCTGCTTACAGGTGCTTTAGTCCACTGAGATACTTGGCTGGCCCTCCCTTCGTTGTTTAAAGGTGACTATTTTAAAATAAGGAAATCTAATATCAAATGAATTAGATTACTTTTCTGGAAAATGAAAGATTTGGTTTAGGAGCATCACTATAAAATAATTTTCCTAACTAAATGCTCCATGGAATGACCATTATTGCAATTTTGTACTGATTTAGGTCAATATTACATAATTAACTCAAAACATTACTTTTATGCACTTTTCTATAAATATATTCAAAATAGAAATTTACTTGATACAAGGTCCTATGCTGACTTTCCTTACATTTTTTAACACACACACACACACACACACACACACACATTTAAATTCTGCAAAGTGTATACTTGAAGTCCACTGTAGATTTTGTGTGAAGTAATGTTACTATGTGTGTGTGTGTGTGTATATATATATATATATATATATATATATAGTTATAGTTATATAGTTATATATTGTTATACGTATTATTAAACAATAATACATATTGTTTTATTTCAGTGACTAAATGATCCTCAAGTCATTTGCTGATACACATTTTTTTTTTTTCCTCAGAACTGAGGATTGAACTTCGGCCCTTGCGCTTGCCAGGGAAGTACTTGTTCCACTGAGCCATCTCCCCAGCCCCCCTGATACAGCTATTATATAACTAATAGACATTTAAAATTTTTTATAGTACTAAAATGTAATATTTTTCAGAATCAGGGTTTTTAAATTAAAATTTTAGAATATTTTATAAGTAAAATTTACTTGTATTATCAAAATTTAGGTGTGAGTTTTCTTTTTTCGAGTATAGTATAAACAGTTTTACTCAAATTCTTTTATGTTCTTTGCTTAGAGTCTTTCTCGTGCAGATTTGGAACACTCATTTGACCTTGGAAATGTGTTTTTTCTCCTGTTTAGCTTTTTGTGGACTTGGATAACATTGAGTTCCCAGGAAGAAATGGTAATGTCAAAAATTACAGCCTCATAAAAGCTTTAATTCTCACCATAAAAATAATATATAAAGTAGAGAACTATGAGGATGCTTCACATCATACAGTGTCAGGTTTAGGAGCTCTGCTATAAAATTTATAATACCTATCTATTAGACAGTGGGTAAGAGGACAAGAAAGTGTTGCTTACGTAAAGTTAAGTTATAAACAAGTGAATGCCTTGGGAGAAGAAAGCTCGGGGCATATTTTGTACAACAAATAAGTGTTGAAGACATTTAAAAACCATTTCCTTAAACTGTACATCTAAAAAGTACTTTCTATCACTAAAACAAAATGAGCTGAAACTAGGAATTCTGCTGTGTTGTATGGGTAAGTGGGACTGAAAGAAGTGATTAAATAAAGATGCAAAGAAAACACGGAAACCTGTATTTCAAATATTTGGTTGGACTGGCATAAGCAGGTATAGAAGGATCCTAAGTTCATCTACCAACACAGGCCAACTTATGTTCGATTGGAGCTGCTTGTCTAACATTGTGTGTCAAATCCCAGGTTTTTAGATCAGTTGCACCCTGACCTGGGGTCCCTTTCCCTGTGTTCTGCTTCTACCTTTTGCGCTGAGACCTGTTTTCTCTGTATGACTGAAACGTGAGACTGATTTGAGAGCAGGAGGCTGAAGCAGGTGGGGGAGGCTGTTTGCTCTTGATGAATCCCTATAGCCTCACCACCTCCAATGGTAAGAGTTAATCTCTGTTACATATATTACTCAGTCAACAACTTTTTCATTCTTCCCATGGCTTTAGACTTGGCAAATGTTTTCAACTGATTTAGAACAATTTTCGTCATTTTTATAAAACCTGTTTTGACTAAGGTAATTATAGAACTTAAAAGCTTTCTCTTTGGCTTGATGATGTCTATATAATTTTTTATTTTTTATAACTTAAGTATAAAATGCTGAGAATTTATTTTTACAGTGTCTCCTTTACTTTCTATATTATTTTAACCAGTGTTGTCCCCCAGATCATGTTTTTCTCACGCATTCCTTTAACCGTTCTTCTGCACCTTAACACCTGCTTATGTGCTTCAAGCAAATGGCCGTGACCTCCGTGTCACTGAGGAAAAACCCAAAATCCATAGCAACACAAGGAGAAATCTCCATTCGCCATATTAGGGTTTCTTTGTAGAAGTCTTGTGACCCATTCTGCTTATCTGGAATTTTCCTGAATATTTTGGGAAAAGATTCCTTTCTTCTTATAGGGAGAAGGTCTTTACTTCTCCAGTTTCCAAAAAGAACAGAGCCTGATTCCTAGCACCTTCTGTTGGCCAGACAACAAGAATCAGCACTTGGTGAATATGAAGCCACAAAGGTGAATGCAGAGAAACTGATGCAGGAACAGGGTACTTGATGGTTTCATTAAAATGAAACTAAGTCCCCTCAAGGGCTCTATGCTCTATTGTGTAAGTTAGATCTTCTCAGTTTCACCATTGGTTTGGATCTGATTCTCTGTATTTGCTCTCAAGTATATTCTCTGGTACACGCATGTTTGTACTTAGTCATTGTTATAAATTTGACCAAGATGTTGTGGCAGCATGGTCTTGTAATCTCAGTGGCCTGGCACACTTAAGCAGGAAGACTATGCAAGATTGAAGCCAGACTGGGCAACTTAGTACAGATGACTATCCTGTCTCAAAAAAATGGGCAGGGGCTGAGGATATAATTCAATCTGAAGTTCTAAGTTAAATTCTCACTATAAAAGAAAAATGAATAGTGACAGTAGCATCTTTATATACTTAGTATTTCAATAATAGAAAACTTTTATTTTAAAATGTCCAATTTATATTTTCCCTCTGACCACAGTTTGAGGAATTTTCTGAATCTTATTTTGTCCTTTTATAATCCATTCTAGAACCAGTCATCCAGTCACGTGATTTTGGAGTTTCGCTTTCCAATGTTCATCTCTGGCTTTTCGTGTCCTTATTGATAAAACATTTAATTTTGTGGAACATCTTTATTTATTTGGTACAGGGTCTCCCTAGACAGCTTGGACTTGTGAGATCTTCCTGTCTCAGTCTCCTCAGCCCTGGGATTATAGGTGTGCCCCACCATGCCTGGTTTTAATGTCAAATGTTTTCAATTAACTTTATTTCCAGATTTATTATAAGAACCTCTATGCTTAGATGAGCTCAATAAATTATAGGAGTTGCCTTCTCTGAGTTTGCAGATTAGTAAAAGATGTTGTTCAAACTTTGCCATGTCTTTGCAACACTGCTGAGTAGTACACCACTTACTGATTTCCAGGATACACAAAAACAGAAATCTATTTCACAAAATAAGAAAAATCATGCCCTAAACTAAGGATAATATATTTACTATAAATTTCATATTCTACAAAGAAACCAGACAAACTAGGCTTTTTCAGCATATCAAAATCACAGAGAGTTTGAATTCCTACTGGCAGGGTAAAGACTCACAGGATGAGTACTTGGGGAAGCCCCTTCCCTGTGCACCTGGTGTAGGTTTAATATGCTACTGAGTTCCTGTTTTTCACAAGAAGGCATTCATGAAGCACATGCCATAACGAACACCTGCTCTCTAGCCATATGAATATTTTTTGAGCATTGCAAAAATAGGCGAAGAGTAGGTGCAGATACAATTATTGCTTCAGATTTGTAATTTTCCAAGGAAAATTGCAGCTTTCATTACTGCTGTCTAAATTTAGATAAATGAGAGCAGAATCAGCAAAGTTTTTATGTTATATATGTATAAATTAAGAGTTTGCCTCAGAATCTTTGTCACTATTCTGCCTTTTTCTTATTTTAAATAAATATTCTAGAAGATGGAGATTAAAGAGTAAGTTCTAAATCTACATCAATTATACTTTGTCCTCCTGATGTTGCTTAGTCATTTCATATTTGAGAAAAAACACTGAGAACTAGAAATAATGCTAAAAATCTCTCTCTTTGAGTTGGCTGCTCCTCCCTGACTTTGAGAAGCCAATAACCATCACAGAAATTTGTTCCAGAAAAAAAACATGGATACTAACTTTTTCACAAAGTGTTCAGTCATTAAAGATTCCCTAGAAATATTTAAAACTAAGTGTAGGGCCAGGGATATAGTTCAATAGAATAAGCACCTGCCCGGCAAGCACAAAGTCTTGAGTTCAATCCCCGGTGACGCACACACACACACACACCCACACACACACACAAAGAAATGTTAAATTAAAATTAGATGTACATGCTGGCACCCCTGGGGCGTGCTGAGATGGCAATTGAGAGTGGGCTTGGTGGCGCGTGCCTGTAATCCTAGCTCTTGGGAGGCTGAAAACAGGAGGATCACTACAAGTCTGATATAGTAGTTAGACCCTGAACACCCTGTACACCCTTTCCTAAAAAGTATAGAAAAAAAAATAGGTGTAAATTAATACTATTCTCTTCCTAGGACCATAAATAAAAGAAAACATATTATAGTCATATATGTGTACCCATGTTTATAGCAGCACAACTTGTCATTGCTAAAATGTGGAAACAACCCAGATGCCAGTAAACTGAGGAATGGATAAAAAAGGTGTTGTATTTTGATACAATGGAGTATTACTCTGTCATAAAGACAGATAAACTAAGCACAAGGTCCAGAGTTAGATCCCTGGTACCAAAAAAGAAAAAGAAAAAGAAAGATAAACTGGAGGCTTTTATAGGTAAATGTATGCAACTATAGATCATGCTCGTAAGTGAAATGAATCAAACCTACAGGTATAAACATCATAGTAGCACCCTAGTGTAAGAACCTGAAAGGGTAAATAAAATCCAAAAGCTACCATACATACTGTGAACGGGAAAGAAACTGCTCAAAAGGTAAGAACTGGGATGAGAGAAAGGAGAAAAGAAAGAAGGAAGAGAATAGATAGATATAGATACAGATGTAGACATAGACATGAACATAGACATAGACATAGACTAGACATCGACATAGACAAAGACAGGCCTAGACGGACATAGACATAGATAGATATAGATATAGACACACAAACAAGATAAGTAAGAAGATAATTATACTAATTTCTATTGGTTTATTAAATGGAACAGTCAATGCTTAATTATTTAATCAATTTTGCATGTTTTTATCTGGCAATCTGAACAACTACTTTGAAGATAACAATATGTAATATAATAATCATTGTTGAACTGGTATCACCTTCTCTTTTTAAATTCTGTATCATTTCTAATGTTTTATTTTATATTTTATTCTTTTTAAAATAAAAAATCCTAAAGGTAAATATTACTGAAGAATTATGTTGCTAGACAGAATAGCAAATAAAACATATACAGTGAGAACAGTTTTATTGTGCCTAAGCACTCCACTTGCAGTATATCAGACTTTTTATTTCATCAAATACAAACACAAACACTTGAGCAAACCAACAATTTTTTAAGCTTTACAATACTTCAGCTACTGCATGTTTAAGTATATAATTGATTATGTATGTGTGATAATATAACTGTGACATTGAGATTTGCTATAAAGTAGCTTAAGTGTTTGAAATACACTTTGGTGGGTCCATTAATTAACCATATGTGGTTGGCTTATATTTATTTATATGTAAGAGGGTTTCAAGTATACTAGTTTAATGAAAATATATATTTTTTCCTACTGATCTTCTGGAAAGGCTATACATTGTCTGTCCAGGAGTGGTCAAGAGCTCTACAGTATCATCAGCTTTTTAGGATCCTTTTCCTGTTCAGTTCCTTGTCATGAGATGAAACTCTTCAGAGCTCTTTTGCCATTAGCTTATAGAAGCATCCTTCGGTCTGCACTGTAGGCAGGAAGAAGGATGAGAGATTAAGGCATTCTGCTTCTATGGAAAGCAAACTCACTGATACAAAATACTTCACTAGCATGAGCTAAATACCAGAAACTTAGTCTTATTAGTTTGCAAATTGCTTTGCAAACAAGGCTGTGATTATACTAAAGATGAAAATAAGAGTAGAATTTTACAGTTCTCTCACAAGGTAACTGGAAATTTCTTTGCTATTTATGTTCTAAATTTTTATTCCATCATTTTATAAGAATTTCCTTTGAAAGAGGTTTTATAGCACCTAGAATTACTGGCTTTATTAACAAATGAGGTAATTTTGTAAATTGACAAGAGCATGATTTAGTTATGAAAGTTACAAGAGAATGTGGAGCAAATATATCTTATTTAGTTGGAAGGGAATTAATTAGAAAATATTTCATCTAGTAGAATTTGATTATAAAGAATGTAGTGACGAAACTTCCTAGATATCATTTTAATGTTGTCCATATTCATGTACGTTTATCATTTGCCAGATGTTGCAGCTGACCTCCTTAGCCTTATTTATAGTACCATATTTAGCACTCATAAAAGCTCACAGTATGACCTACAGTTCTCTTTAAAATGATAAAAGAGCAATTCAGAAAAGCCTACTAATTTTCTCAACAACTTGTAGTTAATAATGTTTGCTGTGATTTTAACTCAGTTCTCTTGAATGTCAGCATCAACACTTGTAATCATAATAGAGCACTAAATTGCCTATAAGTAAAAAAAAAAGAAGTGTAGAACTGTCTCTGAGAAGGGGCAGATTACACGTAGTTCAATGCTGCTAGAGTATGTTGATTCAGGGAATCTCAAAAAAAAAAAAAAGAAAAGATGTTTTTAAAAGGAAACATGAACTAGCTCAGTTTAACTCAGGAAAATTCATGCTCAGGGTTATTCAAGAGGATGGTAGACACTATTGCTTCTTAAAGTTTAAAGCACCCATCACTGAGGAAGCTCATTATAATACAGACTCAGTTTCAGGAAGTATATAATTAGGCCAAAAACTTTGTAACTTTACATTTTTAAACACTCCCAGCCCAGTGCCCAAATGACAGAATGATGATGCTACTGATCCTAAGTAGGGAGAAATAAAGTCACTGACTCTATGTAAGTAGTGGAGAATAATTTTGAAAGAAATATTTGAAGATCAAATATATTTGTTGAAAAGAAGATACCTATTTAAAAAATAAGTTATTAAAGTGTTAAGGGTGTATGCTTTTCTGTTAGTGAAAGGTAGAGATCAGTAATAGAATCTGCTATGAGTATAAATCTAAATTGTGGAATATGGTGATAAAAGAGATTTTTAAGAGGAAATTGAAGTTACAAGAAGTACATGAATTACACTTTTTTTCTTACAATACTACAAAATGTATTTATGTCAAAACTTTGAAGAAATAAAACAGGAGGATTTGGTTCCCCATCACCCTATAGAGCCATTTGCTTGTTTGGAAAAGGATATGTTGTTTATGCTCATTCACATCCAGTCCCTGTGTATAAATAGTCCATTCTTCACATCAACTATAAAATAACATATATTTGTTACTACACTTTACAGTAGACCATTGTAATAAAAACTATCTCATTGCTATTTGTTTCTCAATAAAATTATTTTAAAAATCAAAGGATGAATTGTAAACTAGTTGATTACAGTGCATATTTTGATAGTAGTAAAGAATTGGCAATATCTGAAGTAAATCTAGTCATATAATGATTTTGCTGGATATAATGTGATGAAGGTGAAATAAAGCAGAATAATAAAAACAAAACCTATTTCTCGACCAGTGAGAGTTATACTGCTCTTTTTTTCTTATGCCAAATTTAGAATACAATGAAGGTAAAAAGAATATAAATGTCTCAGGTAGAATAATTTGACTTCACTCTACTCACAACTGCTTTTAGTTAACATGATATTTTAGCAACATTAATCCATTCATTCATTCAGAAAATATGTATTGAATATCTCCTGTTAAAGAAACTGTAGCTTATGTGGTAAATAAAATTGAACACAGTCCCTATATTTTTTATGTTGATGATAGAGTTTGAAAAGATAACATGTCTTTTAAAGTAAAAATAAATATAAGAGTAAATTTCTCTTAGAAATGGAAGATTCAGTGTCAGCTCAGCGGTTGTGAAGTTTTAATGAAGGGACATATGGATAGACATCTGAGAAATGGTTGTTAAATAGTAGTATTCAAAACTATTGGGATTTCAATATGGCAATGCAGGTTTACAATCTCAGCTACTCAAAAGGCTAAGGCAGGAGGATCTTGAGTTCAAGAGCATTCTGGAAAACTTAGCAGTAATATTTCAAAATAAAATAAAAATTGATGGAGTCAAATAAGAAATCAGCATCAAGGAAGGTGTGTGTATAAGGAGCAGGACAACCCTCATATGATAGGGCACACCAGAATGAAAAGAGATATTGTTTCAAAAAAGTGGAGAGGGGCTGGGGAGATAGCTCAGTATAATGAGTGCTTGCCTAGCAAGTGCAGGGTCCTGAGTTCAATCCCTGGTACTACCAAACAAACAAACAAACAAAAAAGGTGGAGAGAAGACAGTGTGTACTTTGATGCTAAGAGTTCAACCTGAATGAAGGCAGTAGGTGAGGGTAGTCTCCAAGTTTCCCTGCACTAAACTAAGGGAACACACCTTAGATTAATTGAACCAGAACCATTTTAATGGAGGCTCAAGTGAGTAAGTTGCAAGGAGAATTCAAGTTGAAACCAAAGTCATTTTTTTCCTCAAAATTATTACTGTAAAGGAAAGAGAATAATGGTTCCTGGTACCAGTGATGGGAGGTAAGGAGTTTGCTGTTTCGTTGTGATAAAGTTTTCCGAAGATATGATATTTTATATAGTCCTTTGCTTAAACCCAATCAAACACAAAATTTATAAGTTGCAAAGTTTCTGTCTCTTCCAAAAATACTTGTAACATCTAGTCTCAATATACTTAGCAACATAAATCAAACCATGGGCAAGTTACATTTATTGACAATATTCATGTCATTCCTTTCTTCATAAGCACTTAAAAATAGTACAAATACATCCATGAATTTTAACAAATTAGTAAATAACTATTTGAAGTGTGGTTTCATTCCACTTTTCACAGTTTCCTGAATTTTAATGTTCCTTCATCCTAGACAAAATTGTGTATATTTATTAAGTAGTAAGATTTCAAAACAATATTTCAAAATATATCCTTTTGTTAAAGAGCCAATAATTTTCTCATTGGGAGAAATTTAGAGATAATAATTATCTAGACAGACATAATTAAACTTTGTAGATTAAAATTCAGCCTTTGTTTTTTAAAAAATAAAAAGCTTTTCCCAGGCAATACCAAGCTCATAAAGATTGGTATGGACACAAATCAAATGCATATATATACATATATATGTATATATATTGCATATATAAACACGAATTTAATTTTTGAAGTTTCTATGTTAAAGACACATAATGCACTTATGTAATCATAACTAAAATAATTTTCTTTTCTTTATTTTTACTTATTTATTTATTTATTTTGCAGAACTGGGGATTGAACTCAGGCCCTTGCACTTGCCAGACAAGCTAGCTCCCCAGCCCCAATTTTCTGTTCTATAATTAAGCGTCTTTGTAGAATTTCAGGACTTGAGCTTGTAGAGTTCACTTTTGAGATTTTTAAAATTGTTCTGGCTGTACTTTAGTAAAATTATGTGTTACAATTTAAATGTATGCATTATAACTAATATATGGATAATTTCCTTTTTGCTTTTGTTTTCCTTATGTAGTATTTGTGATTAAACCTACAAAATTTGCACTAAGCTATCCCTTTATATAAGTGCTATTATTTTTTGTGACACTGTCTCACTATATTGCTACAATTGTCCTTGAACTTGTGGTTCTCCTGCTTAAATCTCCCAGAGTCCTGCGGTAACAGGTGTGTGGCACCACACGCAGCTATAACTTTCTTTTGCCATCATGGAGCTCTTCTAGTGTCTTTATCTTTTATACCAAGACTATTTTTTTTACTGGAAAAGCATATTCTCCCTTGAAAAAGAAAAAAGAAAAGAAAAGCATATTCTCCCTTGAAGACAGTATGTGAAGCTCTTTTGTTAAATTTTGTTTGTTTCTTTCTTTCTTTTTATGTATTTATTATAGGGTCTTGGGTCTACAGGGTCTCACTCCATAGATTGGACTTGCAGTGATTCTACTATTTTCCACCTCCCAAACGCTGGGATTACAGGCTTGCACCACCAAGCCCAGTCTCAATCAATGTCTCAGCATGCCCCATAGGTGGGGCGGACACAGCTTGCCAAGAATAGAATACCAGATGCTGTGCTCTGCCTAAACAGGCACTTTAATCTGTTGAGCTATTTGGTTGGCCCTATGTTTCTTTAATGTTGATAGATTCTTTTTCTTTTTCTTTTTTTCTTTTTTTTTTTCTTTTTTTTTTTGCAGAACTGGGGATTGAACTCAGGCCCTTGTGCTTGCCAGAGAAGTGCTTATTC
>NDGM011028469.1:0-10395 GCA_002564305.1 Octomys mimax
CAGGATATCATGTCTGCATCTTGTGCTGTGAATGACTACTACAAAGACAACAATATGCTATATATTAATTGTTGTAACTCTCCTACAAACTTGTTTTGAAGCTGTCATATTGCAATTTTTTCTCAATAAAATTAATTTTAAAAAGAACTATAGAAAAAAGAATATGGTCACTAGGGGTTGGGGAGATAGCTCAGTAGAATAAGCGCTTGCTGGTAAGCACAAGGGCCTGAGTTCAATTCCTGGTTCCGCAAAAAGAATATGGTCACTAGTTACATCCAGTTACTGATACAAGCTTCAAATATATTTTTTTATATGTGAGTAATACTTGGTTTCATAAAAATACCACATCTTTATCCATTCCTCAGTTGATTGCCATTTGGGTTGTTGCCAAGATTTAGCTATGACAGAGTATGCAGCTATAAAGATAGGTGCACATATATCACTCTAGTATGTTGTTTTCATTTCTTTTGGTAAAATACCCAGGAGGGGAATAGTTGGGTTTAATGGCATATCTAACCCTACTTTTGTGAGATATCTCCATACTATTTTCCACTGTTTGTACCAGTCTATATTCCAAAGAACAGTGGAGAAGGTTTCTTTTTCCCCATAGCCCATGCAAGATTTGTTATTGGTTTGCTTCTTGATGATAGCTATTCATCCTGTGATGAGATAGAATCTCAGTGTTGTTTTAATTTACATTTCTCTAATGACCAGTGATGCTGAACATTTTTTCATATATTGTCATTTGTATTTCTTACTCTGAGAAATGTGTATTCATCAAAGAAGCCCATGTTTTGACTGGATCTTTTAAACTTAGGCATTTGAATTTTTAAAAGTCTTTGTATGTTCAAGATAAAAGTCCTTTGTCAGAGGTACAGTGGGTTATAATTTCCCATTTTATGGATTTTTCTTTCACAGTCTTGGTGATTTGTTTTGACGTGTAGAATTTTTTCAGAAATATGAGATCCCAGTTGTTGATTCTTTGAAATATTTCTCATGCAGTTTGTTATTTGCTCATGAACTCTCTACAAGAAAGTTCTTCAAGATTTCTACCTACTTTCTCCTACTGAATACTTTGTGTTTCTGTTTTAATATTTAAATCTTTGTTACATTTTGATGGTAGTTGAGTGTGTGATGATAGACATTCATCTACTTAAGCATGTGGAAAGCTGGTTCTTCCACCATCATTTATTAAAGAGGCTATCTTCCAGTGAATGTGTTTGGCACCTTTGTCAAAGATAAGGTGGCTGAGTGTATTTGTGGTTTTTATGTTTGTGTCTGCATCTTCCAATCTGTTTTACTGATTTTTAAGTTGGCTTTTTTTTTTTTCAGTACCATGCTGATTTTATCACAGTAGCTTTATAGTATAAATTCAAGCCAGGGATTGTGATGCCGCCCACCTTTCCTTTTTTGCCCAGGATTGCTTTTTCTACTCTGGGTTTCTCCTGGTTCCAGCTGAATTTGATAAATATTTTCTCAGATCTGGGAGGTATACTAATGGTATTTTAAATAGGATTGCAATGAATCTTTATACCAATTTTGAGAGTATGGCAATTTTCACAAAGTTGGTTCTTCCTTTCATGAGCAAGGATAATCTTTCCTTTTTTATTTTAATGTATTTAGGACAGGGTCTGCAGAGTTTCACTACACAGATTGGACTCGTAGTGATTCTCCTGTTTTCAGCTTCCCAAGTACTGCAATTACAGGCATGCACCACCATTCCTAGTCTCATTTGCCTCCTAGTGTGCCCTATGGGTGGGGTGGGCAAAGCAAATGGGATCAAACCTAGTCTCTCTGTTTGCCTGAGCAGGCACTTTTAATCCGCTGAGCTATCTAGCTGTCACAATCTTACAGTTTTCTGTAATCCTCTTCAATATCTTTTTTTGGAGTATTATAATTTCCACTGTATACATTTTTTACTTCCTTTTTGAGATTCCTAAATATTTCATTTTTTGAATGTTATTGTGAAAGGCATGGTTTCCCTGATTTCACTCTCAGTGTGTTCATTGTGTAAAAAATGCTATCAATTTTTGAATGTTGACTTTGTATCCTGCTACGCTACTAATTTGGTTATTAAATCTAAAAGTCTTTTGCTTTTTTTTTTTGAGAGCTACTATGTCAAGTATCGTGTTATCTGCGAATAATGATAATTCATTTCTTCATTTTCATCATAATTCTTTTTATTTCTTTCTCTCATCTAATTGCTGTGGCTAATGTTTCCAGAACTATATTGAACAGAAGTGGAGACAGTGGACATCTTTGTCTTGTTCTCAATTTTAAAACGAAGGCTTTAACTTTTTGTCCACTTAGTATGCTGTTGGCTTTTGATTAAGCATAGATAGCTTTTATCAATTTGAGGTAAAGACCACCTATTTTAATTTTCCTGTATGGTTTTTATCATTAAATAGTGCTGGACATTGTCAAAAGCTTTTCTGCATCTTTTGAGATGATCATGTGATTTTTGCCTTTGGTTCTGTTGATGTAGTGTATTACATTTTTGCATTTGGTTATATTGAACTGCATTCTTGGGATAAATCTTTCTTAGCCGTGGTATATGATCTTCTTGATTTGCTGCATTCTTTGTTCTAGTCTATTTTTTGAGGATTTCTTTTTTCTTTTCTTTCTTTCTTTTTCTTTTTTTTTTTTTTTTTCAGAGCCAGGAATTGAACTCAGGCCCTTGCACCTACCAAGGAAGTACTTACTCCACTGAGCCATCTCCCTGGCCCCTATTTTTGAGGATTTTTGCAGCTATGCTAATGAGGGACATTGGCCTTTAGTTTTCTTTTTTGGTTGGGTCTTTCTCTGGTTTTGGTGTCAGAATAATGCTTGCCTCCAGGAATAAATTTGGGAGAATTGCTTCCTTTCAGTTTCATTGAGGAGTTTGATAAGAGTTGGCATTAAGTCTTCTCTAAATTTCTTGTACAATTCAGCTGTGAATTGATCAGGATGTGGGCTTTTCTTTTTGGTGGGTTTTAATTACATTTTCAATTTCATTCACTGTTACTGGGTTAATGAGACTTTTTATATCTTCTTGATTCAGCTTTGGCAATTCATATATATCTAAGAATTTGTCCATTTCCTCTTTGTTTACCATCCTGTCAGAGTAAAGATTTTGGAAGTAGATATTGATTATGTTCTGAGTTTCTATAGGTAATGATTTTATTCCTTATTACATGAATTTAAGTTTTTATTTCCTTTTTTGATAAGGTTGACTAAAGGCTTAATAATTTTATTTATTCTTTCAAATAACCAACTCATGATTCATTATTTCTTTTACTTCTTCCTCTCCACCACAATTATTTTTGCTCTGATCTCTATATTTTCCTGCCTTCTTTGGGCTTGGAGCCTGAATTGCTCTTGTTTTACTAGGAGCTTGAAGTGCAGCATAAGATTGTTTATTTGGGCTCGTTCTGTTTTCCTGATGTGAGAATTTATCATTATAAATTTCCCTCTTAAGGGAGCTTTCATTGCATTCCACAAGTTTTGGTAAGTTGTATCAGCATTTTTGTTTGATTGTAAATATCATTTAATTTCTTCTTTAAATTTGTCTTTGACCCACTGGTTTTACAGAAGTCTGTTATTTAATTTCCATGTGTTTATGGTATTTTTGTGATTCTTTGTTAATAATTTCCAATTCCTTTGCACTATGACCAGATAATATATATGGGATAATTTCATTGCATTTACTTAAATATGCTCTGTGTGCTAGTATATACTCTGTTTTAGAGAACATCTCAAGTGTAGCTGACATAATGACGTTTCTGGGTGGAACACACTGTGAAGGTGTACTAAGTCCCTTTCTTTGCAATTTTGGTTTTGTTCTTTTACTTCTTTGCTGATTTTTTGCCCAGTTGATCTATCTCTTTTTGATAGTTGGGTGTTAAAGTCCTCTATTATTGCATTCTTACTCATTTCAAACTTCATTTGTGTTAAAATTTGTGTTACGTAGTTGGGTGTTCCTACGTTGGCTACTACATATATATTTATAATTGTTATTTCTTCCTCTTACAGTTTTCCCCTAACAAGCATGTAGTGACCTTCTTTATCTCTTTTAATAATTCTTAGTTTGAAATTGACTTTGTCAGCAATCAGAATAGCTACCCCTGCTTTTTTCTGGGTTTCTATCCCATGGAGTATTGTTTATCATCCTTTGACTTTCATTCAGTGAATTTTCTTTCGAGTTAAATGTGTTTTTTGTATATAACTTATTGTTGGATTTTGTTTCTAGATCCATTTGGCCAGTCTGTTTCTTTTAATTAATGAATTGAGGCTGTTTATATTGATGGTTATAGCTGATATGTATTGATTTATGTTTGTCATGTTATTTTCCTGCTGTAGGTTCTGTACTTTTCCCTTGTGTTTAATTGCTTTCTCTGCTTGGTGGTTCTCTTTTTTGTTCTTGAAGTTGTGGCCTGTCTCTTTTTAGCATATGTGTCAGTAGTCTTTGTAGGGCTGGTTTGATGGGCATCAGTTTCTTCAGAAGTTCTTTGTCATAGAAATATCTCACATTAAATTTGATAAATAGCTGTCCCAGGTACATTAATCTGGGTTGGAAGTTGTTTTCTTTGAGGACCTGAAATACTTCATTCCAAGTTCTTCTTGATTTGATGCTTTTTATTAAGAAATCTGCCAAGATTCTGATAGGCTTTCCATTATAGGTGATCTCTTTCTTCTCTCTAATCCCTTTAATATTATGTACTTTTGCTGAATTTCTGGGATCTTGATTATTATGTGTCTAGGTGTAGATTTATATTTGTTATGGCTAATTGTAGTTCTGTATGCCTCAGTTAACTGTATGTTAGGTTCTTCCATATTTGGGAAGCTTTCTGCTACTACTTCTGTAAATAGTCTTTTTATGTGATTTGTGCTGACTCCTGCTGTTTCCTTGACACCTAATAGTCTTATATATTGTTTTTCTTTGTATTATCTTGTAGCTGCTGAATTGTTATTTCCTGGTTCCTTGTTTAAGAGATCTTACATTTTCAGATCACTAGCTGCAATGCTGTCTTCAAGGTCTGAAAGTCTATCTTCAGTTTGGTTCAAGTAGTTTTGTCAGTATTCAATGGAATTCTTAATTTTCTCGATATCTGTTTGAATTTGTTTCATGCACTTCAGTTCTTTCTTATATAGTTTGTTCCATGTTTCCCTCATATTTCTATTCTGTTTTTTTTTTTTAACTTATGTTTTCTTTAGACATTGTTATGGTTTGTTTCTAGTTGTACCTCGAAAGCCTCATGCAGTCATGGGGCGGACTTCATGATCCACTGGGATTATGGAAGTGAGTGCTGCTGGTATTATGGGTGTGAATACTACTCCCAGCCTGGGACAATAGCCTGAATGCAATTTAAGGGAGACAGACTTCCTCTCTGTAGCCATTGTTGTTGATACTCCTCTATTTTGCTCTCTGATCTTTGCTGCTGCCAAGAAAGGTTGCTTTCTGCCAGGTGCCACTCTGCCTTGGAGCCAGCTGAGTATGGACTGAAACTTCCAGTGACTGTGAGCTAACTAAACCTTTTCTTCCTTTATTTTGAGTGTTGGATATTTGTCCCAGCAATGAAAAAGAGTAATTGAGACAGAACTTTGTATCAGAGAAGTGGGTTCTTGCTGTGGCGAAACCTTATCATGTGGATTATAAGCTTTTGGGAATGGCTTATGGGAAGAGATAGGAAAGGTTTGGAGATGTCACCTACAAGGAAAGTGCTGGAACAGCTTCAGCTGTTCTGTGTGGGAGATTCTGTTCAGAACTCAGACCAGAAGGCTGATAGAAATCTTGCAAGTAAAAATCAGGCTGGGAAGATTTCTTCTAAAAAAGGACTGCATTGGTTGTTGTACTTGAATGATTTGTGTTATGACGTGGCAGCAAGTTTGTCTGTATTTTGCTTGTATTCAGAGACTTTGGCTGGGACTGAAATTAAGCATGGCAAACTGATTAATCTGGCAAAGGAAATGTTAAAGCAGCCGAATATTGAGGCTGTGGCATGACTGTTGTTGGGGGCTTTTAGCTAGATTTATGTTGAGAATGAAGAGCCAGGAGCCCAGCAGGATGATTTAAACTGTTGTGGGTTTGGCCAGAGAGGAAGTTCCAACAAAGCTGTGGAATGCAAAGATAGAGCTGAGAGGATCTCCACTGCCAAGAAGGAACAAGGGAATTAAAAAGATGGCCTGAGGGCATTACTGAATGCGGCAGGTCTCCACCCTTTGCAGCCTCAGAGTTACAAGAGAGAGGGACTTTGCCTTGAGAAAGCCACAGAGTGCCATGTTTCAGAATGATAGTGGCAGCCACACCAGGTTCCAGAATGGCATCAGCATGGAGAATTTGTTTCTAGGTATCAGAGAGTGTACTCAGTGATCCAGGCACTCAACCCCAATAGCCAAGAGAGAAGAAAGTGTAACTACTGCTCCAGCTGGCAGCAGACCTTGGCATCATCCATGTGGTGTTGGTTTTAGATGCTTACAGAACGCAGGAATTCTGAGGTTAAGAAGGCTTCCACCTAGATTTCAAAAGGCCTGGGAGGCCAGGCATTGTGCCCCTGGAAGGCAATGTATAAAGCTGTGAGTGAGAAGTCTATTCAGTGGAAATCCCAGAGGTTTGGAAAAGCCAGGCACGTGGATCATCTAAGGGAAACTGCAAGGAGGGAGCAAAGCCAGACTTAAGAGAGAAGCTGTGGAAGCTGCCACCAAAAGTGAGATGGGGCAGAGCCAAGCTCACAAGTCATCACAGATTGCTTTGGATGTTCCACATGTAACTACAGGATTTAATGTTTGCTTTCCTGGATTTTGGACTTGTGTTTGTCCCAGTGCTTTGTTTTCTCTTGTTTGCAACTGTGGAATGGTAATGCTTATCTTGTGCTTTTGAGTGTTGAAACTGTTTAACTTTTCTTTTGTACAAAGGCTCACGGCTAAGACTTTGTCTTAGATCTTGGAGGACACTTGAAAGTTGAACTTTTTTTTTTTTTCTTTTTTTTTTTTTCGGTACCAGGAATTGAACTCAGGACCTTGTGCTTGCTTGCCAGGCAAACACTTATACTGCTGAGGTACTCCCACCCCAGCCCTTTTTTTTTTTTTTTTTTTGTGAAGGGTGTTCAGGGTCTCACTACTAGACTGGACTCCTACTGATCTGTCTGTTTACAGCCTCCCAAGAGCTGGGATCACAGGCATGTGCCACCATGCCTAGTCTCGGTTGCCCTCTCAGTACGCCCCAGGGGGAGGGCTGGCATGGCAGGATCAAACCCCTGGCCCCTGCGCCTGCTTGCAGGCATTTTAATCTGCTGAGTTATTTAGCTAGCCCTGGGACTTATACTTTTTTAGCAATGCTGAAACTGTTAGGACTTTGGCAACTCTTAGAGATTGACTAAAATGCCTTTTGCTTAAAGGGATGTGCATGAGTCTTTGGGGATCCAGGACAGAATGTTATGGTTTGTGTCTAGTCCCCCCCCCCATAAGCCTCATGCAGTCATGGGGCAGATTTTTAGAGATTGTGACTTAACTCATGATCCACTGGGATTATGAGTGTGAGTGCTGCTGGGATTATGAATGTGAATATTACCCCCAGTCATGGACGATAGCCTGAATGCAACTTAGGGGGGGCGGACTTCCTTTCTGTTGCTGTTGTTGCTGCCATCCCTCTATTTACTCTTGCTCTTTGCCACCACCACAAATAGATGCTCTCTGCCATATGCCACTCTGTCTTGGAGCCAGCTGAATATGGACTGAAACCTCCACAGAGTGTGAGCTAAATAAACCTTTCCTTCCTTCCTTCCTTCATTTTGGGTGTCAGGTATTTGTCCCAGCAGTGAGAAGAGTTACAGAGACATACGTGCTATACAATTCTTTCATGATGTAATTTTTTAAAAAATCATTTTTATTTATGTATTTGGTACAGGGTCTTGCTACGCAGCTTATAGTTGTAGTGATCTTCCTGTTTCAGCCTCCCAGATGCTGGCTTTACAGGTGTGCACCACCATGCCTGGTTTCGGTGCCAGCAGGCATGCCTGTGGCAGGGATATCATGGCCTGTGGTATGGGGGATTAAACCTGTGTCCTTGTTCTTGCCAAGCAGGCATTTGGACCATTGAGCTATCTCCCCTGACTGTAATTTCTTTTTTGACCTGAGAAATTATTTCTGGTCTGATTTCTTCTATAGCCTGATGGAGTTGTTTCTTTACTTCAGTTGCTATCGTTTCAGAAATGTCAGGAAGGTGACCTCCCAGTTCTTCTCTTTTCTTGTCTCCTAGACTTGATCTGGATGGGCTGCAGTAATAAGATTGTTTCCCCCTGCCCTCTGGTACTGGGGATTGAACTCTAGACCTTGTGTTTGCCAAGCAGGTGCTATGCTGAGTTATATTCCTGGCCCCTAAAATTATCATGCTTATATTTTTGTTTTTATTTTTTTTATTTTATTTAATTTTTGTGGTACTGGGAATCAAATTCATGGCCTTGCAATTGCTAGACAGGTGTTTGTGTCACTGAGCTACTTCCCCAGCCCATTGAGATTGCCTTTTGCTGTTTCAGTTTGGCATTTTAGAAGCTCCTAATGGTCACCTGGACACAGAAGTTGTGCAAGAGGGACAGGTTGTGCGTCAGCAAGGTTCTTATGACAGGAGGGCGGCAGGGTGGGACTCACCCAGGCTCATGTAAGTGGTGTGTGTCAGGTATTTGTCCCATCAGTGAGAGAAGAGTGGCCAAAACTCAGCAAAGCTGTGCAGGTGGTGGGTATGGGCTGAAATTACCCAGGTCCCCATAGTTGTTTGGTGTCTGTCTGCATTTTTAACAGTGGGATAGCCCACCAGCATGTCCAGCACTGTACTCACTAGTCCTTGTAGTTGTCCAGTCTTCACTGAGGATTTTTGCATCTATGTTCATTAGAGAAAATGGCATATAGTTCTCTTTTATAGGTTTGGCCTTTCTCTGGTTTTGGTATTTGAGTAATATTTGCCTGCAGGAATGAGTAAAGGAGAATTGCTTCCCTTTCAATTTCGTTACAGTTTTTAAGAGTACTGACGTTACATATTCTCTAAATTTCTTGTAGTTTTCAGCCATGAATCCATTTATACATCCACTTTTGTTTGTTGCTAAGTTTTTAATTACATTTTCAATTTCACTAACTTTTTATTGAGTTACTTAAAATTTTCATAGCTTCTAGATTCAGCTTTGGTAATTTATGCATTTCTAGGAATCTGTCCATTCTGTGTTTTCCATCCTGAGAGAGTAAACATTTTTGAAGTAGGAATTGATGATCTCCTGAATTACCACAGGATTTGTAGTGATTTTGTTTCTTTCATTCCTCATTCTATGAATTTGAATTTTTTCTTTCATTTTTGATAAGGTTGGCTAGGGATTTATCAATTCCATTTATTATTTCTAATAACCAACTCTTCTGTTCTTTAATTCTTTGTATTGTTTTTCATCTCCACTGCATTAATTCTTCTCAGATCTTTATAATTTGCTCCCTTCTATTGGGTGTTGGGCTTGATTTGCTCTTTCTTTTTCTAGAAGTATAAAATGCAATATTGTGATATTATTTGTGCTTGTTCTGGTTTTGTGATGTGAGAATTTACCACTATATATTTGTCTCTTAAGACTGCTTTCTTTGTATCCCTCATGTTCTAGTATTTTGTGTTTTGTTGAATTATATGTGTCATTTAGTTTCTTTAATTTTATCTATTACCCATTAGTTTTTCAGGACGGTATTATTTAGTTTCCACGTATTTATAGAGTTTTATCAGTTTGTTTTGTCATTAATTTCCAACTTCATTGCACTATGGGCTTATCTTTGTCATGTTATTTTCCTTCTGTTGTTTCCCTGATATTTCCCTTTGTTAAATTGGTTGCTGTGTTTTTTTCTTTCTGTTGTTATTCTTGGTATTGTGGTCATTTTTATTTCTGTCTAGTATGTCTTTCAGTACTGTTAGTAGTGTTGGTTTAGTGTTCTTGAATTTCTTTGATTTTTCTTTGCCATAGAAGTAGCTTATTTCTCCAAAATTTGGAGAGATAATTTTGCAGGGTACATGAATCTATGTTAGAAATTGTTTTCTTTCAGGACTTAAAATACTTCACTGCAAACTCTTCTTGACTTGATGATTTGTATTGAGAAATCTGCCATGATCCTGATCAGCTTTCTTTTATATGTGATCTGTTTCTTTTCTGTAACAGCTTTTAATATTTTTTCTCATGCCAATTTTCTGGCACCTTGATTATTATATGTTTGCTTGTAGGTTTATTTTGCTCATGGCTTTGGAATTCTGTATGCCTCACTTAAATATGTCATATTCTGTTCTTATGTTGGGGAAATTTTCTGCTGTTTTGTTTCTGCAAATAATCTTTATGACATTTGTGTTGATTCTTGCTTTTTTAATTGACACCTAGCATCTTATGTTTTTCTATGTGTCATCTTGGA
>NDGM011028471.1:0-14118 GCA_002564305.1 Octomys mimax
AAACTAAAAACCACATGATCATCTCCATTGATGCAGAAAAGGCTTTTCACAAAGTCCAACACTTATTTATGTTCAAAGTCCTACAGAAAATTGCAATAAAGGACTCTACAATGGCTAATACAATTCTAAATGGGGAAAAACTGAAGTCCTTTACACTAAGATCTGGTACAAGACAAGGATTTCCTCTATCGTTCCTCCTATTCAATATAGTTTTGGTATTATTAGCTAGAGCCATTAGAGAAGAGGGAAAAATAAAAGGAATAAGAATAGGTAAAGAAGAAGTTAAATTATCATTATTTGCAGATGACATGATACTTTACTTAGAAGAACAAAAAAACTCCACCAAGAAGCTACGAGAATTGATACATTAATTCAGTAGCATAACAGGATACAAAGTCAATATTAAAGAGTCAATAGCATTCCTCTACATAAATAACAAACACATTCAGATGGAAATTAGAGAAACAATACCTTTTACAATAGCACAGCAGAAGAAAAAATACCTTGGAAATCACTTAACTAAAGCTGTCAAAGATCTTTTTATGGAAAATTATATACTCTGAAAAAAGATATCATAGAGGATTTAAAAAAAAATCAAAGATATTCCCTGCTACTGGATAGGAAGAACCAACATCGTGAAGATGGCCATACTCCCAAAATTGCTGTACAGATTTAATGCAATCCCTAGTAAAAGACCACCAACATACGTTCTAGACCTAGAGAAATATTTCCTAAAATTTATTTGGAAACAAAAAAGAACTAGAATAGCAAAGGCAATCCTGGGCAATAAAGACAAAGCAGGAGGCATAACAATTCCTGACTTGAAATTATACTACAAAGCTACTGTGATAAAATCAGTAATTTGCTAGCAACGAAATAGACCTGAGGATCAATGGAATAGATAAGAAGACACTGGAGACTCTACAATACACTCAGCCAACTTATCTTTGACAAAGGGGCCAAACATGCTCACTGGAAAGAAGATAGCCTCTTTAACAAATGGTGCTGGAAAAACTGACTCTGTACATACCAAAAACTAAAACATGACCCAGGTCTATCACCATGCACTAAGCTGAAGTAAAAATGGATTAAAGATCTAAACAATGAAACAGAAACAGTAAATCTCCTGGAAGAGTAAGTAGGAGGAACTCTTGAAGACATAGGGATAGTCAAAGAGTTCATGAACAAAAATCAAATCGCATGGGTAACGCTTGAAAGAATTTACAATTGAGACCAACTCTTATTGAGAAGTTTTGCACCTCAAAAGAAATTACCAAGAAAGTGAAAACACAACGCACAAATTTAAAAAAAAAAAAAGTTAACTAATGACTCAGACAAAGATTTGCTCTCTAGAATTTATAAAGAATTGAAAAACATTAGGGCCCCTAAATTCAAAGACCCAGTCCAGAAATGGGTATTTGAGATGAACACACACTTCTCAGCAGACAAAATTAAAGAAGCAAATAAATTTATGAAAAAATGTTCCACATCACTAGCCATCTGTGAAATGCAAATTAAAACAACACGAGATGCCATCTCACCCCAGAAAAAATGTCTATCATAAAGAAATCAACCAACAACTAATTTTGGAGAGGCTGTAGGTAAAAGGGAACCCTTCTCCACTGGGAATGTAGAGTGGTGCAACCATTATGGAAATCCATGTGGAGACTTCTTAAGAAACTAGGACTGGAAATCCCATTCAAGCCAGGTATCCCATTACTGGGAATCTTCCTGGAGGAACTACAAACATCAAATCATAGTGATATATGTGTACCTATGTTTATAGCAGCACAATTTGGAAATTTCCAAATCTTGGAAACAACCAAGATGAAGAAGCATTTATATTTAAGTGGATTCCACTTGAAGATATACTCATAAGAGAAGTAAACTAGACCCATATGTGTAAATATCAGATACTCTCCCTAGTATATGAACTCAAAAGAAGAAATACAAATAGAAAGCTATAACACAGTTAAAAAGAAAGCCAGAACTTGTGGATTGGACAAGGAGGAGAGGGCAAGGAGAAAAGCTGGGAAGCTGGACTGGCACAAATCCATACATTTATACGTACAAGATGGTTAAGGCAATGATCCTGAGAAACATCAGCAAGTTTTTGAAGCTAGCAATTAATTGGTAGGATTCTCACCCTCACTAACTACACAAGCTGATACCTGTGAACCAAGCAACTTCACCGAAAATACCAATGTGTAATATAAGGGTCACACTTGGAATACCTATCATTCTCTTGTTTTAAATACGTACTTCTTGTCATGGCATACCAATTATTACCATGCGGTCTCACAAGTATTTTTTTAAATGGGTAATAAATGAAAAAAGACACAAGAAAAAGAAAAAAAAAAAAAACCAACGTCACAGGACTGTCCTGATACAATGCTGCATATAGTTAATTTCTAAATTTTTGTGTAAAAATACGTAATTGTTTATTTATATTCATTAAACATTTTTCATTTTTTAAATTTTTTCCTCATATTCTGTAGGGACTTAATGTTTGACATATCAACACTTGATGTAAAATACCTGTTCCATGTTATGCCCTAAGATGTTTGATATTCAGACAGATAGTGAAGTTAAACCTAACATAAGATGTAGGGTAATAATAAGCTTCTCTTCTGGAGGGTTAACAACCTAAGTGTGCAGACCAAAAATTAGAGAAATAGAAGGGCTGTAAGGACAGCCAACATTTTGACCCTAGCCTTTCAAGGTCAATGAAGACTCAGGACATATGAAAACCTTGCTTGACTGTAATGTCATGTAACTCAGTTGTGTCCCAAATTTTCTGATCAAGGAGATTAAGGGGCCCCAGAGCAATGTGATTGATGATGTAGAGTGTGACTAAGGAGAGTCATCTGGAGAGAAAACATTCTCTCAGGCTTTCACAGAGAACAAATTAGTAAAGCAATGGGCATTACTCATCCACATGGCTGATATTGAAAAAGGATCTGCAAACTGCGGTACAGGGTTTCAGGATAAAAACTGAGGGTACTTCACTGACCTTATCAGATAAAAAGTTATAATTCTTGTTATACAGGTCTTGATTTATCTTGATCATGACCATGCAGCAGAAAAACATAAAAACAAGGTATATAAATTAAATCCATATTAATATGCTGTGCTGTGAAAGACTCAAGTCAACAACTTCTGTGAATAACCCACTACTATTGTGGACTGCTGGACTGTGTTAGATTGTTTTGCTGAATTCACACACCTATAGCATTTATATGACAATGGAATACCCATTTCTGACAGGACTAAACAAAAATAAAAAAGACGACACAAAGAAAGGACCATTTTGTATCTGTATATGCAGAATAGTTAGGCTAGATATACATCTACTTTTGCTTAATTCAATGAGAAGAAAGATTTGTAATAATAGTGTTTGGGCAGGATAGTCTATCTGCATCTTGTTCTATGGATAAGCACTAAGAAGATAACAATGTACAATGTATTAATTATTGAAATTGTCCTATTAATCAATTTTGAAATTTTTTCATTGCTATTTGGTTCTCAATAAAATAAAAAACATGTCACCATCAAAATGCTATGCCTGAGGAAGGTACCTGTGGGAGTCGATATGACTGTCTTTGAAATCCCAGCCCACCAGCATTCGGGTGTAGCTGAGATAGCTAACGCATTCTGTGTGAGGTTTTCTTTCCATGTCTGTAAAACAAGGATAACTACATTTAAAGCTTTATAACATTTGAGTTCATGTACATTTAAAACATTTTAGTGAATGTAGTATACAGATGTCAGTGTTATAGTGATATATCTATATATATTTATATAGATATATCACTATATATAGCAGATATATATATATATATCACTATAGATATAGCACTACACATATATACAGATATATCAGTATGTATATCACTGTGTATATCACATGTATATATAATTATTACTATAAATCTCTCTCTATATATACATATATGTATATATGTATATATATATATATATATATATATATATATATATATAAATGTTCTAATTCTCACATCATAATTGGGACTTAAAATGGGTCTTTAAAATTATTACTGAGGATATTGTAAAACTGAATATAATTTGTAAGAATTATGTCTGTAACAAATATGTTAATTAAAATGGATTTCTAGAGACATTTGGAATTGAGCCACATCTTAGTAAATTAGTACAATTGGAGAGGGTCTTCCTTGTCCTTTGGTGTGTGGCTAACATGTCACAGGTGGTTCTCCAAGGCAACTGGAAGAACAACCTGCTGTTTTATATTTCTTCTATTCAAATTCCCACAAATACATGGCCCTATGACCAGAAGATTCAATGTAGTTCTTAGAGAGCCAATTTTCATTTCTGTCAATCAAACTAGAAGATACTGAGATATTAAAGCATAGTTTACATCAGTCCTTGATTGATAAGATTCAACTGTTGCACCTATATTGTCATTTGACTGCAGTTAAATTTCACAGATACAGACTGTTTCTAACAATCTGTCTGCGAACAAATGATTCACAAATGGTGTATGAAAAGATTTTTCTGTTTAGTAAAATCAATATCAGCTAAGCTGGCTTCTGAATGATATTGCTTGAAACAATATAAACAATGTGATCAAAATTCAATGGCATTCTTTTCTTTCAGGATCACTAAGAATCTTTCTCATAGCTTTAAGCTGAACTGAACAAGAGACAGAATGTCTACAATAGGGATATGTGAACATAGATGCCTAAATTGAGGGATTTCTTTCCACATTATTGTTCTACAATTATAGCGATCCTACATGCCGATCAAAGAAGAATGAAATAAACATAATTATTTACTCAGAAGCTGTGAGCTTTAGTCCTGGAGATTCTCTAGGTTAGCCAGCAGTGTGATCTTAGACATCAGTTAACAGAATTTGGAAATTGCAAAATAATGTGTTAGATTAAATTACTTTCAATTTCTATTGTTACAGGTGTCTAAAATTTTCCTTCTCTACCCTCAGTGCAGGACCCCAAATACCTCACAGTCCAACTTATAACACAATAATTAAGGTACTTAATACTTCATTTATTTTCTGTAACTCATTTATTCAAGAAGTGTGCATTAGGGAACTTTTATATCAGACATAGTACAAAGTTCTGAAAATAAAACAAT
This sequence comes from Octomys mimax, assembly GCA_002564305.1. Classification (NCBI taxonomy): domain Eukaryota; kingdom Metazoa; phylum Chordata; class Mammalia; order Rodentia; family Octodontidae; genus Octomys; species Octomys mimax. The sequence goes on from NDGM011028471.1 coordinate 5,131, forward strand.
ATTTCACAATATTAAGCCAGTTAAATATCAGTAATGAATCAAACTCTGAATCTCTCTAGAGTTGGTTTTTGAATTAGCATATGTTTTCTGTATGCAATGTTTCTATTCCCTGTTGGAGCTGGTACATGTTCACCATACATCTTCGTTCCAGCTTTCATCCCCTTTTCCTTCCCTCCCTTCTTCCGTCTCTTGAACATCTTACTATTTCATAAAGATTTGTCTCTCTACATCCTATTATCTAATATTTGCCTTCATTTTAATTCATAATTTTTTCAATAATCTTGTTTTATTCAGGTCACTGTTCTCAGTTTTCTAGGGTGACCTACCAATGATAATGCAATGTGTTATCTCTAGCTCTTGGTTCATGATGAAATTGAATTCTTTACAATATTAATGTGCAAGCATAGATTTTATTTCTATCACATCTACTTTTAATAAGGTAGCATGAATTGAAGTACAAAATCAAGTTTCTATGTGTTGGTCTAAAATTAAGTTTTTGATATTATAATGTATTATATGCCAATACAAATTCAAAATGTTAAGTGAAAATAACTTTGTTGAAAAAATTTGGAAATAATTTACCATTTAGGTTATATGTTGCAGTTTTCAAGGTGGAGAAGATACATCAAGATGTCAGGATCCAAAGCAATCATACAGTTGACCCAGCTGATCTTTCCCATTGCCTGAGTCTAAGACTCATTTTGCCTTAGGGTTCACCCACCATGCAGAGTTAGCAACTCCAACCCCCATTTTTGATACAGATGTTATCTTACTTCATATTTGGTGCCTAACACTGATTACTTTTTTTTTTAGAATTGAAAAATAGGAAAAAGAAGCTTCAATTTAAATAAGAAAGGAATGATTCACCTCTAGTCCTCATATAATACCACAGTAATTAGAGTAAATCATTACAAACTATCAAAGCAAAATAAGGAGTGACTTTAAAACCCTATGAAACTTAAGACTCTAATTTAAAATGGAACTTGCCACATGCAGCAGCCAAAATGATACCATAAACCTCTTTATTTTTAAATTAAACTTGAAGTATTTTGTACTAGTCAGAAACAAAAAAGAGAAAAACTTGGAAGATGGAATTATACATAAAATTTAAATGTTAATTCATGTAGCATTAAATAACTCTAAAGTACCCAGGTGTTAATTTTGTTAACAGAAAAAAAATTATAGAAAAACTACAGTTGTTCTCAGGAGTGTGTAAACAGAAATATTTCTGTTCTTTATTTTTTAATCTAGCAAAGTAGACTCATTGGTAGTTTGCAATAGTGTTTTACAGGCTCATTTACCCAAAAGAGTGAACTAAGACCCTGAAAAGCAGTTTAAAAAATTACTAAACTTGGGGGAAATTGAGTTGTTTATTATATGTGCCTATTTATAGCCCAATTATCTAGAAGCTACAGCAAGAATTAATATACTTGGAAAATGTTATATTTTCTATCTAAATTCTAATTTATAGTTTACTATATCATATTACTTTTAGCTGTATTGAACAGTAGTCTTTAAATAAATAGACTAAAAACCTGGGTTGGAAACTTGCAACAGTGGAAGCAATGGAAAATAGAGTTAGGAACCAGCTAAAGGAAAAAATATGTTCTCAGAAATTAACAGAATTTAGGGTCTTACTAAGATATTCTTTCAAATGAGAGACTTGCTAGCGAAATAGAGATTCTGTGTCTTAGCTTACAAAATAAATTATATGACTATAGAAGTGCTCAATTAATTTGTTTTCACACTCCATTTCGTGTTATCTACATAAGTAATTTATTTAGAGTGCCTCAAATACATTGTGTGGTTTCAATGTATGAAAATACTGTATAAATTAAATGACATTTCCTAGTATGAAAATTATGTTATCTAATTAAAAATATAGATACAAGACCTAAAGCTATCTTTTTCTATTTTTTAAAACATTTAGCTGAAATACAAGAATTCCTAAAGTTGAACTAAAATTTTTTGAGCAATTTTAGAAAGACAGTAACAAAATATAAGTACACAAAAAAACTGAATGTGAAATAATAAACATTCTGAAATATTTTGTTACTGCCAAAATTTTCCATGGAGAACATTCCAGGGCACTGTCCTCATTTTTTTATTTTTTATTTTAGTTTAATTTAATTTAATTTAGACAAGATCTCATTCTGAAATTGGGGCTGGCCATGGACTTATTGTGTAGCTTGGTATAAGCTATCCAAAAATTCTGGGTAATTCTACTGCTTTAGCCTTTCCATGTCTGGTATTGTAGGACTGTGCCACCATGCCGGTCAGTCTTCTTATATACAGTGGAGTTGGAACCCAAAATCCTTATTTTTCCACTTTGGAACCAATAATAGATCAGAAACGCTAACCAAGTGCATTATGACCTTCTTTTTGCCAGTCAAGTTCGTGGTTCAGCAGCACATTTGATAAAAGCTGAAGGTGGTATTTATTATGATTTTGTATCACGTTATTTTTTGAAAACCTCATAACGCATTTTGCCTTGAAATTAAGCATAAAAGTAATTCTGAATGTGTTCTTTAATAAAAAAACCCACACATAAATTCAACACCTAATTTTAATAACTTTATTCATATATTTTAAGTATACGCAACGAGCCCATTTATCATAGAGAATTTGTACCTCTACATGCTACATCTTAATTGCTCTTTTTTACACATTTCCATACCCTCGTTCCACACCTCTTCCCCTCCTTATTTACAAAATCTTTATTTCCATTCTTCTTTTCTTTCCTTTTTTCTTCCGTTTTTACTCTCCCTTCCCTAGTTCTCCTTCTCATTTGAACATTGTCTTACTATTTCATAATATCTACATTCTTGGTATTTATTTGCACTTGGATTTCTCATACCAGAGAAACAATTTGATATTTACACATGTGTGTTCAGTTTATTTCACTGTAGAGTATGACCTCAAGTTGTATCCATGTATCTGGAAATGTATCAAGGTGATACTTCTTTATGCATGAATAGTACAGTACTGTATTAAAAAAAATCTATGTCTAGAAGGGGAGCAGCTGGATGATTTGGAACATCTAGATTTAATTTTTGAGTAATCTCCACACTGATTTCCCCAGTGGCTGCAGCACTCTATAATCCCACTGAAAGTGGAGAAGGGTTCCTTTTGCCCTACTGCTTTGCTAGCATTTGTTATTAGTTGAATTGTTGATAATAGTCATTCTTCTTGGAGTGCAATACAATTTCAGTGTCCTTTTAATTTGCATTTCTGCAGTGACCTCTGATGTCAAACATTTTTTTTTATGTATTTCTTTGCCATTTCTACTTCTTCAGCTGAGAAATGTGTATTCATTTCAGATGCCATGTTTTTGAAATGGGTCTTTAAATTTGAGGACATGATGTCTTAAGCACATTCTAGTCTCAAGAAACTAAAAGCTTGAAGTATAAAAGGAAACTGTGCAACATACTTGCTGCCTTCAGAGTTTGTAGGTTAGTGCAAAATAGAGATGCTTAATACGTAACCTCAATTAAAATGGTAAGCACATCACAACCCAACATGCATGATCATAGAGTTTCTGTATGAAATGGTGTTTAAGCTAAGTTCCAAGTGACAAATATGTATCAATTTGAAACCCAAAGTAATGATGAGTGCATTAAAGACACTGAAGTCAGGAAAACTTTAATGCATCTAACTAATGGATGTATTGCTACATCATAAAATATAATTAACACTTGACTTATTTTAGTGAAATTCTGACATTCTTAAAGTCAATTAAAATTGTCCCTTCAATGTAATTGTTCTCAAAGATAAGGGGAATTGTTGTCATCTTCAAATGGCAGTGATTTTCAAAAAATGTTTCATGTTAAAATGAAAATCTCTTCACATATATGACAATTCACACTTGATAAGCAAACACATTATGTAGTAAACAGACTTACATACCCTGATATGGATCATGAATTTTCTTAATAGATGGATTTTTAAATGTTCAACATTTAAATAAAATCTTTGTTCAAGTATAAGCAGTTAGAATGCCAAGATAAATATTTCTACTTGGGACAGGGCAGATCGCTCAGTAGAATAAGTGCTTCCCTCCAAGCACAAGGGCCTGAGTTGAATCCCTGGTTACAAAGGGGGAAAAAAACCAAAAAAACTTCTACTTGCTTAAATATTACCTAATGCTACATAATTCTCAGATCAGAAAACACAAATGGCAAATAAATAGATGAAAAATGTTCGGCATCACTGGTCATTTCAGAAGTGCAAATTAGAAACAACATGAGATTTCATCTCACGCTGGAAAGAATGGCTACCACTACAAAACCAACTGATAATATATGCTGGTGGGACTGTGGGGAGAAAGGCATCCTTCTCCACTGTTGGTGAGAATGTAGACAGGTACCACCATTGTGGAAATCCATGTGAACATTCCTCAAAAGAGTAAGATTAGCTGTTCCATTGGACCCAACTATTCCCCTTCTGGGTATTTTCTCAGAAGAATTAAGAATATACAGCAGTGATATACATTCACTCATATTTATTGTAGCATAATTTGTAACAGCTAAATCTTAGGAACAGTACAAATGCCCATCAAATGAAGATTAGACAAAATGATGTGATATTTTTATATAATGGAGTATTACTCAGCTGTATGAAGGATAAAATCAAGGATTTTACAGGTAAATGGGTGCAACTGGAGACCGTACTCATAACTGAAATAAATCTTTACCATGCAAACATCATATCGTATCACTAGAATAAGAAACTAGAACAGTAAACATGATCCAAAACATAAAATACATATTTTCAAAGGTGAAAGTACTGCCCAAAAGGAAGAATAAATAGAAAGGGGCAAAAGAAGAAATCATAATTTATAAGTTTATTTGATTGTTCATCTTATTACTGCACAATATAATTGGAGATTAGTTGTTATTACTACCAATTTCATTCATTTTTGTCATCCTTTAAATTTCTTTTTTTTTTAATTTAGATTATCTGATTTGATGGCGCACAGGTTTCCAGAGTAGGCCCTTATAATAACCTTGTGTCAGGTTGTAAATAATGTATCTTTGTTTCATTCCCACATTTAACAAATTGAGTCTTCCATCTTTTTCAGTTTTTATTTTTTAATAATTTGGCTAGAAGCTTTTCAATTGTGTTGATTTTTTGGAAAATACTTTTGATTTTGTTATTTTTATTTCTAGTGTTTATTAATTTCTGACTATATTTTTAGTATTGCCTTCCTATTAAAGCTTTGGGCTTAATATTTTCTGATTTATCAAGGGTGTAAAATTAGGTCATTGATATGAAATACTTCTTAAATTTGAACAGAAGATTTTATAATTATAAAATTTTCTTTGTACACTGTCTGCACTGATTCCCATAAGAAAGTCTATGGTATATTTTCCTTTTAAAATTTCTGCACATATTTTCTAATGTCCTTTATGGTTTTTTAATTGATATACTTTTTAATAGTGTATTATTTAATTTTCAAAACTTTGAAAATTTCCAGCTTCTGTTTTATTATTTATTTGTCTTTACTCCATTGAATTAAGTGTTTGGAAGCACAACTTCCAAGGTTTTAATATGTTTATGTTTTAACTTGTTTGTGGCCTGACATTCTGGAAAGCTGGACATGAGGCAGTAATGTATGATCTGAAGGTGTTAGCTACAGTGTGTGTTATATTTCTGTAAAGTCTAGTTAGCTTATAGTATTACTAATGTCCCAACATACATGAAAGAATGCAAGATTATGTTATGCAGTTAATGCCTTTCCACATGGGTAGGATGGGGCATGGAAGATAACTGAGCAAAAACAAGACAAAGTTTTCTCTATTAACTTGTGAAATTACCTTTCTTGATTCATTGTTTTCTTGGATGCTATAAACATTGGAATTTCTTCTAGTGCTCAGATAATATTGACACAAGCTATATCTGCTTGATTTTCAACATTGTGTTTGGAATTTATGACTGTGCAACTGCTGTTTTCCTGGTACTTCTCCCTAGTTATGACATATAATCACAGATGTCTCACAGTGACTTTGGGAAATTAGAATTTATTGATTAGAGCATGGGAAAGTCCATCACGCCAGTGTCCAAAGTTTTAAAGAGAAATGTAGGTGAGGCAACACTTGTCAACATTAGTAAGTTTTATCACAGAGTACCTTTTCTAGGAAAGAAAAGATAGACTACCCAGGTTTAGATGTTTTAGTTTTGTTTCCTTACTAATAATTCTCCAGAATGATAAAAATATAGATAGCATATTTTTCTTCAGGAAATATTTTGAAAATAAAGTTTTCTGAGCTAAATATTTGCTCACACAAGGAAGCACTTGGCTGCCAAATAGTAATGTACTTGTCATGGATTAAGACTCTTGTACCATGAAATCCATCAAAACTTAATTATTACTTGAATCTTGGCCATCCTCTGAAAAAACTGCTTTAAAACATTTGAATCCAGATATGAAGTGGCAGAAATGCTTAGCATCACTTTCTCATCTGAAAAACTGGTACAATTCATCCAATGTAACTGTTATGGTTTGTGTCTAGCTGTCTCCCCAAAGCCACATGCAGTCATTGGTGCAGGCTTCTAGAGTTTGCGACTAACTCAGGATGCAATGCTGGGATTAGGGTTGTGAGTGCTATACCTGCCCTGGGGCAGACAGCTTGTACACAAATATAGGAAGGGGAGAGAGGTTTGCTAGCTGACACAGCTGCTGCTCCTCCCTTGGCCCTTCACTATTTTCCACCTCCATGAACTGCTACCCTCTGTCACATGCAACTCTGCCTTGGAGCCAGCTGAGTATAGACTGAAAACTCCACAAACTGTGAGTTAAATAAACTTTTCCTTCTTAAATTTGGGTGTTGGAGTATTTTCTCCCAACTGTGAGAAAGAGTAACTGAGACAGGATTTGGTACAAGAAGTGGGGTCATATGTGGGGTCATAGCTGATTGACCATGTGGATTATAAGCTTTTGGGTATGGATTATGGGAAATGATAGGAAAAGTTTGGAGATGTCCCCTAAAAGAGAAGTGCTGGAATACCTAATGCTGTTCTGAATGGAAGATTCTGTTCAGAGCTCAGAAGACCAGAAAGATGGAAGAAATCCTGCCTGTAAAGACAAGGCTTGGGAGATTTCTACTGGGGAGAAGGACTGCATTGGTTGTTGGACTCCAGATGATGTGTATTATGGCTTGGCAAAAAGGTTGTCTGCAGTTTGCTCATGTCCAGAGACTTCCTGAAACTCAGACTATGTGCAGCATACTGGTTATTCTTGTAAAAGAAATTCTGAGGCAGCAGAATGCTGAGGAAGTTGCATGACTACTGTTGGGAACTTTTAGTTAGATTTATATTAAGAATCAAGAGCAAAGAGCCCTGCAGGATGATTTAAAATGTCGTGAGTTTGGCCCAAAAGGAAATACCAATGAAGTTGTGAACTGCAAAGATACAACTAAGTGGACCTATATTGCTAGTAAGGAATAAGAGAACAAAAAGAAATGACCTGGAGGCATCACAAGAAGTAGAAATCCTCCACCCTTTGCAGCCTCAAAACTACAAAAATGAAACCGTTTGCTCTGACGAGAAAGGTGCAGTATGCCATGTTCCAGAATGGTGGCAGCAGTCATACCAAGTTCCAGAATGGCAGCATCATGGAGAATTTGTGCCTCACAAATAGGGTCAGAGTGATCAGGATTCCAGTTACTTGGCACCTATAGCACAGAGGAAAGTAAACCTGACTACTGCTCCAGCTGGCAGCAGACCTTGGCATTGTCTATGTGGCACTGGTTTCAGGTGCAAGTAGAATGCAAGAGTTCTGAGGTTAAGAAGGCTTCCACCTATGTTTCATAAGTCATGAGAAGCCAGGCAGTGTGCCTGAAGCTGTGTGTAAGAAGCTTACAATGCAGTGCAATTACCAGAAATTTGCAAAACCTGGGAACATCAATCATCTAAGGAAAACTGCAAGCAGATAGCAAAACAGGCCTACGAGACAAGTCATAGGAGCTACCACCAAAAGTGCCATACAGGTGGAGCCACATGGATCCTACAATTTTCCACAGATTGCTTCAGATGTTCCATGTGAAACTAAAAGACTTAATCATTTCCCTCTTGATATTGGTCCCAATGCTTTGTATCCTGCTGTTTGCACTATTGGGGATGGTGGTGTTTTTCTTGTGTTATTTAATTTTATGTGCTTAACTTTTCATTTGTACAGGGGCTCAAGGCTAAGAATTTGCCTTAGATATTTTGGAGGAGTTCTGATGCTTGGACTTTTCAGCTGAAACTGTTAGGATTTTGGCGACTCTTAGAGATGTCCTAAAATACATTTTTAATAAAGAGATGTGCATGAGTCTTTGAGAGACCATGGTGAATATTATGGTTTATGTATATTTGTCTCTCTAAAGCTTTGAATGGTCACTGGGATAGGCTTCTAGGGTTTGTGATTAATTCATTATCCAGTGCTGGGGTTAGGGATGTGAGTATTACAACCACCCTGGGGCAGAAAGCCTGAATACAATGTATGGAAGGTAGAGAGACTTGCTGGCTGCTGCAGCTACTGCTCCTCTCTTGGCTCCTTGCTGGATTTCACTGTCATGAACTGCTGCCCTCTGCCATGAGCCACTCTGCCTTGGAGCCAGCCAAGTATGGACTGAAACCTCTACAAACTGTGAACTCAATAAACCTTTCCTTCCTTAGTGTTGGGTGTAAAGTGTTTTGTCCCAAAAATGATAGAAGAGTAACTGGGAGAAGTAGATAAGAGCATGAAGTTTGGAAAATACATTTTAAATGGCTGGGCTTATTGATGAGGTATGGTGCAGAATGTGACAGATAAATTCTCTATTGTTACTGTATTTTTTTGCAAAACATTAATCATATGGTCTAGGTTTAAAGTACATGTGTTTTTGTGTATTGATGCCCGGCCCTCATCATTTTGAATAATGTTTTCTTTAAAATATTTCACTATGTTCACATGGAGAGAAAACATTCTCTCAGGCTTTCACAGAGAGCACATTGGCCAAGCAATGG
>NDGM011028477.1:0-17796 GCA_002564305.1 Octomys mimax
CTCAGGCCCTTGCACTTGCCAGGGAAGCACTTATTCCACTGAGCCATCTCCCTGCCCCCCCATGACAAAAGGTTTTGAAGGATAAATTTAAATCATAGAAAATATGTCACTTAGTTCACAATATGCCCTCCCAATAGTAGTAAACTTTAGTGTTTTATTTCAAACCTATGTAATATTCTATAAATGGCTTGTTCAGCTTTTGTCTTAGAGAGATGAATAATAAGCTATCTGGTAAAATGTATATTATAAATGTTCTCTAAAAGTCCATGTATTGAAGGCTTGGTCCACAGCTGGTAGCATAACCTTCAGGAGATGGGGCCTATGTGAAGAGAGGTGAGGACCGTAGGGCTGCCCAGAAGGGCTCGCAGATCCTTCCTAGCTCCCTTTTTGCTGCATTGCTGTGAGACAAGGAGCACTCTGCCTGTGGACTCTCACCATGATGCACTCTGCTGCCCCAGGCTTAGAGTCAGCAGCACATGGAGTAAAGCCTCTGAAATTCTGAGCCAAAATAAACCTTTCTTGCCTATAAACTGTGTGGCTCAGATACATGTCATGGTGATGGAAAGCTGAATCATATAGCATTGGTGAAAAAATAAAGCTCTGGAGATTTAGAATCTAGAGACAGCCAAAGAACTGCCATACAGCTCAACACAGTACTGCAGTTCATGTGGCTGTTAGATGGGAACTTCTCTGAGTGCTGTTGGCATATTACTCTGAATCTCTAATGGAAGTAAATTATATGCTTTGTAAAGTGACAATATCATTCTAGTAATGTTCAGACAAAGTGTTCTAGTGAAATCTAATAGCTCATAGTCTCCAGAAATATTATTAAAATAATTGGTTTTTTCTACTTACTTTCTTTTATTTTTGGCAAAGTACTACTTTATGTAGCAGTGAATTTCTTAAGAAAGTGTAACAAACTATAGTGATGCAGAGAAACTACAAAGCAGTGAAATAATGCTTCAGCCTGAAGAGTTGACTTTTAATAAAACATTTGTGGATAATTGAACTCCCGCTCATTGTTCAAAAGGTCATGAAGTTTGAGAGGCCTCTTTTTCTTTTGGTAAATTATTCAGCTTGAGTATTTATTAGCCTGTCAAAAGGCAAGTATTGTATGAACCATCTTTGTTGTTCTTCAGTGTTTCCTAATTTGATCATGCTCATTTCTGTGAATAATTCCGGCAGAAAATTTCCATCTATCCTTCTCCAATTCCAGCACAGGGACCTCTCATCTTCACTCTTTTCTATATAGATCAGCCTCATGAATGAAACAGACAGGAATTGAGTCAATGGGAAAAAATTGCAGTACTGGTTGAGTACAGGGAATTTTCCTTTATTTTTTATTTGATTTCAATCAGATTGTTTTCATTAATACTATGGGAGAGGACATTACTAGTATTAGGTTTTCTGTGGTCATGTATTTTACAATAAAATAGCAAAATACATATAACCTATCTTTGATGCTATCATAGTAGTACTGTATTTGTGTAAATTCTACATGTTTTATAATATTTAAATAAAACTTGGGTCTAAATTTAGCAGCTCCACTGCTATTATATCTAATCTTACTGGATGAATTTGTTGGCCCTTCTGTACTATTTTCTGTATCTAATGCAGAGTGGAAGGAGAATTAGTTAGGAGTTAAGGAGTATGAGGAAGGGTGGCTAAGTTTATGAAAAACACATTCTGTCTGCTGTTCTGTTTCTTTTGACCTTTGAAACTCTTCTACCTACCAACCCACTTACCTAAAATTAAAGATTTTCTATTGCTTTGAGTTTTAACTACTAAATTTTGTCCTTTATTTCAATGAAGAGCTCTCTATTCCTATGAGCCAGAAATTCTACCTAACCAATTACATCATGTGTATCTGCACTAAGACACATGCTACTTTACTTCCTCATCTACCTCTTACAATGGTCATATGGGTTAATCTTGCAGATAAAGAAGTGACCTATTTATTTTAGATGGCAGGGTCAAGATTTGAACTCAGATTTAAGTTGACATTGCAATCCAGGTTCTCTAATTCATTTTCATGTGATATAAAGGCAGGGTTGCTTTAAGACCCAGTAGAAGTTGGTGAAAACTGTTACGTTTTAAAGATAAACATGACACAAGTTGCTAATTCAATTCATACCAAAATTGACTTCCATACTAACATAAAGGCCAAAAAATGACTACTCTTACTTCTTGATCCTTTGTCCTTATTACATACGGCCACCTGAGTCTCTCGACCTCTGATTTAGTCTTCTGCTTCCTTATTTGTGTGACTGTGAGTGATTTGCCCCAGGTGTGTCTCCTGGGTTTTGCTGTTCTTGAGCACTCAGTTGCTTAGATCCCTATACTCCAGCTCTTGGCTACAGCAGTCATAGCAGCTGTGCTCTCCCAGCACTTCCTTGGCATTTCAAGTGCTGCCCTTTACTCAGAAGGTCCAATACTCATCTAGCAACAGTAAACTGCCATTTAGTTTCTAAGGAAAGTATCAGTCACTGCAAAAGTATCAGTCACTGAAATTGCAAGTATAATCTATAGTGTGTTTCTTGACCTGTTATTAATGACATTTTCCTATATAGCCTGCAAAGCTCAATGTTGCTCTAGTTTACCTAAAAGTCAGCCTGACCTGGTAGAAAAATGTGGTAAACAGTTGCTCTATACACTCTCTTTTGTAGTCCTACTCCTTTTCTGTTTCAACTTTTGCAGATATTTGGAACCTGCATGCTGCTGTACTCTGGTATTTCTGGATCTCAGTTAGTTTACTGTCACTTGTTCTCTTTGAATCCCTACCTTAATATTAAGTGATGCACTATAATTCCTGCTGGGACTTTTTATTCTGGTTACCTATAACAAAGTACCTCAATAATGAAATTCTTCAAAGCAGTCATTTTCATTATTTCCTGTGGATTTGTACATTGGGTCTGGTCAGATTTGGGCTGGTGATTCCACTACCTTGCAAGACACTGAGGTCAGGCATCACAGGCTCGTGTGTCTGCTGTCCTTGCAGGCTGGGCAGGGGAGCAGAACTCGTTAAGACTGAGGGCCATAGTACCTGCCCATTCCCTAAGAGGAACTTCTGCGTGTATTTGAGTTTATGAGATAAAATCACAGTTCCTAAAGAGAATATTCTCAAAAGATATGAAACTTATTTCTCACATGCTTGGCTGTACATCATTGCTGCTATTTTCCTTTAGTAACTGCAGTCAAAATCCCTCCCACAGTCCAGGGGAAGTGGCATAGATTGCACTCATTGCTGGGATGACTCCAAAGTTCTGCGGCTGTCTTTAATCTGCTTTACTTCCTATTTCCCTCCCAATATGAGTCTGTGTGTTGCTATTCTTAAACTGAAACCTGACTCAGTTGACAGTAATTATAAAAATCCCTCAGTTCTAATTTAATTGTTTTTCACTTAGTAATGCACTTCATTTCCTTATTACTTAGTTGAGTATCGCTAGATGCAGAGAGATCACAAAGCAGTATAAGAAGTCGTTTTTAAATTATGGATTTTTTCCATCTGGCTTGGAGTGCTGTTTCTGCCCTTTGTAAATGATGATATCCGAAGTATCTTATTTCATCCACCATGTCCTATTTGGTAGACTGAATACATAATGCATTATGTAGATGTTACAAATACCAAATGAGGTAATTATATAAAATGTTAAGCATCGTGCTTCATACCCATAAGTGCTGTAATAAAAGTCATGTCTGAACCTGAATTAGCCACTTACTATACCCATATATGCTCTTTATATGGCTTTGTACTCTATGTAATTAATAAACTGGGTAATTGATTTTTATTATAGTTTTGGCTTGTCACAGTAAGATGGTAGAGATCAAAATCATGAAAGGGAAAAGCTACATAGAGGGAGATCCAAGAGAACTCGGGCATGAGCTTCCAGACATCTATCTCTTCACTGTGGAGTAACTCAGACACTTTATTAAGATAAACTTACCTGAACATGCTGGAACCACATGGCCAAGGACTAAGGCTTACAGCTGCATTCTTATCAGGCCAAACTTTCCAAGGCTGCAAAGATTATCTGTTAGGAATATAAAGAGAGAACTTTCTATGGATTGTCAGTTTGAAGTAAGTCAGATTGTGAAGTTCACCCTTTCCTTACCACATGCTCACTGTGAGATGCTAGGACTGGCAGAACTGATTGCAGGCCGTGCACTAACTGTGTGTCATTCTCATTTCTTTCATACATCTAAAATCATCTTTAAAATTAATATTAAAAACTCAAAATTCAGTGGGAACAATATGTATAGTTACATATTCAAGCTCACAGTGATTTAGCATTTGCCGTTGAGATGACTTAAATGAAAGAGATTGTATCACAAGAGATATTGCTGAAATACCTCGACCAGGAGCTTTAAAATTTCTTTGCATTTAAAGAATTAAACTTTTTCTTAACATCACTTTCGTTTATAATTCATAAGAGCAAAAAAGTAGGAAACAAAAACTCACCTACCGACCCATGAATGTAAGTGAAATGGAATGCTATTTGGTCATTAAAAATATATCTATATAGTGCTGATATGAGCTACCGCATGAATGAAAACACCATGTTAAGTGAAAGTAGCCAGCACATATGCCGCCTAGTCTATGATTTATATGAAATGTCAAGAATAGGAGACTCTGGAGACAGAAAGTAGATTTAGCTACCAGGGAAAATGGAAGTGGCTGAAAAATGGGGGTGGGTTTTTTCTTCATACTGACAGAAATGTTCCTGATTTAGTGGTAGCAATTGTATAGCCTAATAAATATACCAAAACTCCTAAATTATACATTTTAGAATAATTTTATGATACACGAATTATTTTGTGATTTTATAAAACTGGCTTTCTCACAAATTATCAGGTTAAATTTACAAATGTCTTGTGTACTACACGGAAAGACATATCCTATTTATTTTAAATAAATTCTAATGTATCTCAGAGCTCCCTGTATCCACCTTTCTTCAACTCCTTGTTCTCTCCATTCCTCAGCCTACAATTAAAGAGTATCATAAGATTAAGATGCTAGGAACACTCTTCTCACACTTGTCATAGCACTGTCACAGAAACAAAATTGTCATTATGATTACCATGTCTTATTGGATATTCTGTGAATAAAAGAAATTGAATAACCTAGAGTTTACTTTTAATTTTGCCTTAAATGTGAATAGAACCCAATAGACGGATTTCTTCCCCACTATGGTTTACATCTTCATAAATGATTGCTATTAGTTAAGCAATAAAAGCTTGACTTAATTAAAAGCAGCAGGTTTGGGCAGTTGTTTTCTTCTTTTGCAAAGTTACATAACTGTGTACAACCAGTGATATGGTAATATTGAAAACTCCTGATGGAATTTGATTATGCAAATTATGACAGATGTTTTATTACTCTTAACAGTGATAGTTTTCTTTACATGAACTACAAGATCATTGTATCTTTATTGACGTTTTCATTTTTAATCAACTATATCTCAAGTTTTGCTGATAGCAATCCATTCTGTGAACTTATTAAATGATGTTCATGTTATACATGTAAAGTGGCTTTGAGTAGCTGGTTTTTCTTCCAAGCACGAGGATTTAAGTATTAGTATATCAACAAAAAATGAATTAATTTTAAGTACATGGATGTATTTATTTTAGACATTTTATGAAAATCTTTTGGTTTCTAATGGCAGTAATCCAACTGATGTATCTGTGGACTATGAGGCAATTAACTAAAAGCACATTAACTAGAAATATCATCTTTAAAGACAACAATGTTTATTTCCATTTCCTGACTTTAGAACTTTAAGGTCATTTTACTTAAGCTGAGAAAAGTTGAATTTTATACCTAAAAATATATATACATATCATAACCCAATAAATTTTCTATTGAGGTTCTTAAAATATAAGTTCTACTTCTAGTAAATGCTATAAAAAATTAACCATTATCTATTTTTATAGGTTTCACGCAAATCTCTTAGATCATGATCAAATTATCCTGATTGCAGTGAAATCTATCTCAAGAAGTAAGGTATTTCAAACATGAACCTCAAGAAAATTTGAAGTCTGAATACAAACAAGTAAAATCATTTTTGCTAAATCATGACTTGATGTGATATTGGGCTAAAGAAAATACCAAACCAGTACATTTTCATTTGGATGAATGTAGGTGCAAATGCATTAAAATACACTAAATAGTAATTACACTGTGATTTTCAATGTATAATAATTAAAGTTGAAAGCAGAGTAAATTTCACTTTCAATTTTGTATTGTTACCTCTCTTTTGATGCTTTTTCTTCAATTTGAAATTCACCAGTCTTTTCTTAAATATAGAACATATCATGGTTTGAATAGCAAATGAAATGAGTAACATAAATATTAAAGCAAAATGCATTTTCACCCTAGAAATTTTACTTTTCCATACACTAAAAATATTAGGTTCAGTAACACTGAAAATGACCTCGTCTATTCCTTGCCCTGTTAAATATTGTTTCACTGGAAAATAGTCAACACTAACAAGCTGTAAGTAGAGTACTATATAACAAGACTATTCTTTAAAATGATAGGAAGCTAAAGAGAGCTAGCATGGCAAATATTTGGAAGAAGTTGTTTGTCCTATTGCAGACTGGAGGGGAGAGAAGGACAAAGAATGATAAAATGAAGATGTGTTCTGTGTTGGCTCCCCACAAGAAATTCGAACACTACATACATGTGTGCTAATAAAAAATGTGAAAAAAATTAAGTCATCCATACCAAGTGATTAACAGTATAGCACTTTAATGCAATATGCAATTGAACATCTTTAAATTGAGTGTACACCTTTGGATAAATTTTAATAACTTATTAATCTATTTCAATACAATCTTACAAGTGTGTTCTGTATATTCCCTTAACGTTTCCGAAAGCTGACTGTAGACTCCCACTCAAGATTTATAACACATTTGCATATGTGTTTAACTGATGGACTTAACTGATGGACTTAAACTTGATCCACTGATTCGCACCGCGCACTTCAAAGGGAGGAGTGCTGCTGTAGATGTGGTGGCCTAACACATCCAGAGACGGTTCTGCATCCGACGCCGCAAACTGGGCCGCCTCCTCCACTTCCTTCTTCACTTCAGCATTGATCTCCTTCAGCTCCTCCACGCTGCTCAGCTCGCTGCTCACCATCCTCTCCTGCAGAAGCATGATGGGGTCGCTCTTGCTGCGCATGGCCTTCACCTCCTCCCGGGAGCGGTAGCTCACGCCCGGGTCGCTCATGCTGTGCCCGTGGTAGCGGTAGGTCTGCAGCTCCAGCAGCAGCGGGCCCTGCCCGGAGCGGCAGTGCTCCGCGGCGAAGCGCGTGGCTTCACGCACACACAGCACGTCCATGCCGTCCACGCGCAGCCCGGGCAGGAAGTGCGCCCGCTTGTAGTACTCGGTGGTGGCGGCTGCGCGCTCCGCCGACGTGCCCATGCCGTAGCGGTTGTTCTCGCACACGAACACGCAAGGCAGCTTCCACAGCGCCGCCATGTTGTAGGCCTCAGCGATCTGGCCCTGGTTGGCCGCGCCGTCGCCGTAGAGCGTCAGGCACACGGCGCCGCTGCCCAGGTACTTGCAGGCCAGCGCGACGCCCGCGCCCAGCGGCACCTGCGCGCCCACGATGCCGTTGCCGCCGTAGAAGCGCGGCGCGTACATGTGCATGGAGCCGCCCTTGCCCTGCGCGCAACCGCCGCGGCGCCCGGTGAGCTCGGCCAGGATGGCGCGCACCGACAGGCCGCGCACGAAGCCCACGCCGTGCGCCCGGTACGACGTGATGACGTGGTCCTCCGGCGAGATGCCCGCCTCCAGCCCCACGCAGCAGGCCTCCTGCCCGTCGCACAGGTGGCAGAAGCCGCGGATGAACTTCTGCTTGTACATCTGGTCGGCCTTGAGCTCCATGCGGCGCACCGTCTGCATGCTGCGGTAGTAGCGCAGCGCGTCCTCGCGGCTCAGCTCCGCCGAGGCCGGGGGGCCCTGCTCCAGCCGGTAGAGGTCGCAGGGCTTGATCGCAAAGGTGGCGGCCTGGGAGAAGCTGCGGAGCACCCGGCCCACCGGCCCGCGCCCCACGCGAGCGCCTGCCGCGGCCAGCATCCTCTACCCCAGCAGCAGTGGCGGCGGCGTCCAACTGCCCTTGGTGCGGTCGCGGTTGAAGTGGCGCCCCCGCGCGTGCGCTGCGCCACGTGATGCTCCGCCCCGCCCCTTAGCCCGCCTTGGTCTCCTCCGGCCCCGCCCCCTAGCATCCCTGCAGCCCAGGCCCGCGTTCCCTGGGGCTCGGACATGAGCCGTCAGCGTTACTAGCCATGCTTCTTCCCGGGCTTGTTTTTCACCTGTAGAGTGTGTGAGTTTTAGCCAACTCATCATATTTTACTTTGACCAGTGTGCAAATTATTTGGAGTTCAAATTACTTGGAGTTCAAATTATTACTTTCAAAATAACCTCCAATGACAAAAAAAAAAAAAAGTTTTCCTTAAGAAAGGTTGGTGCCCCTTCTTAAGATAGGCGCCTCTGTGGCTTTAGAGACTTGTAGAGCCCAGGGCCCGGGAGCGAGCTACAAAAGCCGCAGACGAAAGTCTAATCCCAAGAGATGTTCCTCCTGATCTCGAAGAACTAAGCAAAACTGAGATGCAGATTTCTTACCTTAGTGAAAAATTCTGACTCTTTCCCACTCTGACACCTATTTTCTGACTCATCCACCATCTGAGGGCTTATATTAAAAGATGTTTCCAATAAATTTCCCTAGACTCATGTGGTTTGACTTTTGCTTTTATATCATTCTAACTTGGATCAAGCTTAGTCTGGGAAACTGAGAAGTGTCTTTTTACAATGCTTCTTCATTCAGTTAGCATTATAGCATGTAACAGCTTAGTCACCAAAAAATAATACTTTTACCTGCAAATCGGCAGTAGAGTTTTAACTGCAGATTGTAAAACTTAAACCACAATCTGTAAAGATCACGTATATTTTCATGTTTTGTGCTCCTACTAAGAAAGTGATTTTGTACCCCAGTTAAGCCAACCCTAACCAGGCAGACTGTTTAGAATATTAAGTGATTTATCTTCATGCACGTTCTGTCTTATGTCCCTAACTTTTCTTTTTTTTTTTTTTGTATTTTGGTACAGGGACTGCAGGATCTCACTACACAAATCGGACTCAGAGTAATCGTTCTTTTTTCAGCCTCCCAAGCACTGGGATTATGGGCATGGGCCACCACACCCACTCTCAGTCGTGCCTCATGGGGTGTGTTGGGGGTCGCACTGCGTGCTGGGATTGAACCCCAGTCCCTGCGCCTGTCTGAGCAGGCTCTTTAGTCCTCTAAGCTATTTGGTCGACCCTCTAACATGTTTTTAAAGGATGATTTTTTTTTTTAACCTAGATCGCTCTATACATATTCAAGGCATTATCTGACTTCCCCATACTACTTGCAAATGTTATTTTGGACAGTTCTTTTGATATTCAGGCATAGAGAAAAAATAGCTTGTGAAAAAGTTACGGTACCTCTTAAAACGATCCTGTAGCCCACCTTCTGAGGCCTCGCCTCATACGAGGCTTCACCTTTTCCCTCCATTTAAGACTCTACCGGTGGAATTCGTGGTGGTCTTCCAGTGTTGTTTGCCCCCCTTTGATAGGTAACCTGTCTCTGCTGTTCTCTTTCATTCTTGCAGGTATTGCTGATCTCTGGGGAACATTATCTCCATAAGAATGAGAAAAATGACACTGCAGGACGGAATGGTAGTGTTAATGGGTCACTGAGTGACAGCTGAGCCTTTTCTCAGAGTTATTGGCCAGGCGAAGGCTGCCAGAAACACAAAAGCTATCCAGTAAAGTGTGCCAATTTAATCTTGTCACACGTAGTCTGGGCTGTGAAGATAGAGCTCCCCTTAGACGCCCAGCGTGACAAGGCTAAACCCGACCATGCCAGATGCTAATTGGAAAATACCTATGCCACCAGCTCCCCTTGAAGATGGCCCTTTTTTCACAACAGGCTCTTGATAAGATGATAAATAATAAAATGCAAAACTTCCAGGGAACTTTGGACATTGGTTTTCCTATACATTCTAACTTCAACTTAAAGATACATGGCTGGAATTGGATTTGCTAAATCACATCTCAGTTAAACTGACTCATCTTGGTGATGAGTCTTTGTGCTTTATCTCCAAACCTACCCATATTTTCAAAATAAAAGTGAGATTTTCAGACATCACTGTAAAAGTTTAAGATAATCCCAGGAGCCGCAGAGCAGTTGATCCTCTTAGGTAGACAGTCTGGCCAGTGATGCTGTCCTTCTCATGGAGTGAACGCTTTTCATCTAACACTGTTCCATACTGTATTTGTTACTACAAACTGAGACGTCATTGCATATTCACCATTGAAATGTTTGTAGTTAAATTCCCCATGAATTTGAAGTTCTTACTGTCAAATCTCACTTTTAATCTGCTTGAAATTAAAGAAAAACAGGTGAATATTGTTTTATAAGGGCAATGACAGATTTTACATTTAATGAATAGAAAACCTAATAAAAGAGCAGCCCATGATTAGCAGTGATTCATGCCAGTGTGACAGAATTCCACATTTCTTCTGCTGGTTGATCCTAAAGAGACATTCTAAAGTTACATTGAAAGATAAATAGCATGAGTAGCATGCAGATACTTTTAAGCAAGGGAATATTGTGAAAAAAGATCAGTTGGTATGTTTAAAGGATATTTACATTTCCACAGTAATCATTATGCCTTTTCCCCAAATGGTAAGTGAAGAAAGCTGTTAACATAGTGAATGTGTTTTAGAAAAATAATATCAGATGTCCTTCTCTTTCTATGATTACTATAAAAATACTTTTATAGCTGTAAGATTTGGCAGTTAAGAATGATGAGTAAGAAGTTGTTGAAAAAATTAAGATTTATATATAACTCAGAAAATAATTCTTCCCATTTGGTCTGTTACTTTATTATCTCTGTTGGAGAAAAAGAAAAATGTCAATATCATATATTTCACAAAATAAAGACAATCAGGCAAGGTATCTAATATTACAATAAAGGATTCTAGTTCAGAACACTGAAAAGCTCAATAATAATAATAATAATAATAATAATGCTCTGTTTCTTATCCTTTTTTTTGTTTTTGTTTTTGTGGAATTGGGGATTGAACTCAGGCCCTTGTGCTTCCCAGGGAAGCACTTATTCCACTGAGCCATCCCCCCAGCCCCCGATGTTTCTTATCCTTACCCAACCATATTTCTGAAAAATTCCTAAGTAAAACTCAGGACAAACTACCACAAAGACAAGACATGACTAGAAATGAGAAGGAAAATGAGGGTTTTGGGGACAAGAATCTACAGATAAAAAGATATCCTAAAATACAACTATGAAAGAAAACTTCTACCAAGTTAATATGCTGTCTTGTTAGACCTGTTAATGACTATGGTCAAGTGAAAGAAGAAATGAAACTTCCTCAATATGATCAGATTTACTGTGTTTTATTGTCTCAACCAATAGAGAACTAGCAGAGAAATCAAGAGGTTTTGACCTGAGTTTCACATGGTAGTTTGAATTTGTTTAGCCACAGTTGCTTTCAAAATAAAAGATTATCAATTCAATAAATGTGTCTGGCTAAAGAATTTAAGGAAGCCCAACTCAGATTTAAGTCTGTTTATATCTACTTCAGGTTTTTTCTTTACATTTGTCAGGAAAGTATTTTGTTCAACAAATTTTAATTCTCACATACAACTCCTTGTTTCAAATTCTGTAAATACATGTATACTAATTCTCAGTAACCTTAATTTTAATAGAAAGTATATGTGAAATGTGATTATAACAATAAACTTTATGTAGCAGTAGAAAATGGGGACTTTTCTGTGACCAGTTTTGTGTAATATATTTATTCCCTTGTAACTATACTACTTTTGTTATTTTCTTTATAAGGGCCCTCCAAANAAAAAAAAAAAAAAAAAAACTTTCCTTGTAATGACTTTGGGTAGAATATTATGTTTCTAGTAACCGTATGCCTATATGATACCATAAGGAGAACAATAACTTTTTTATAGTTTTCTGTTTGGGAGAAGACCTTAGTATCATTAAAGTGAAAAGGAATACTGGCAAAATTCCAGGGTCCTGCTGCCCCCTAGATGGGAGTGTGAGCAGTACACTTGCTCAGAACACATCTGAGGCTGAGCAGCAAGGCACTGGGTACCTTGCTTTAGTTCCACCTACCTTTGAACACATCTTTGATATTTTTGCCTTACCCTGTATCTAAGCTGGGGCACAGTGTTTCTTGTCTGAGCCTTCACTTAGATGTTGTTGATAGATCCCATCCTAACAGACTCTCAGTAGATCCTCATAAATATGTGTTGACACACCATGAAATCTTTCTTGACAAAATAACACTTCTAATAATGATAAAAGTTTAGGTTATTGTATGTATTACTTTGAGATATGAGACAGCCTTGCCCATGCCAATCAGGCACGTGATGGACACGTGTCTCCTTGATGGTGACACAGCGTTAACAGCATCTGCTCAGTTGAACCTCACAGGGCCAGGCAATGATCATTCAAATTCCTACTTTTCAAAGCCTGAGGATGTGCAAAATTATAGACCAGTAGAAGTAAACTAGCAAAATAGCTATTCTCTACTTATTTATCACTGAAGATGAAGCACTTTCTTGTACAAAGCCCTTTCTACACTAGACAGCAGAAGTACCAGACATTCAATACAATTTTTCTCTTGCTGGCTTGTGTGGTGAATTTTCCTAGATTTTTCTGGGACTGCTTAAAGAAAAGGACACATCAGCACTAAATGACACAGGCAGCGACACATGAGCAGCTGTTATAGAGACAATAAAACTAATGTATCGCATGCTAGGCAGTGCTTACAATGACAGTTTGTCTTTATTAGGATCAATGATGAACAAATTAAAAATAGAGTACTGCAGTCAAACTGCAACACACAAAAGAACACTTTAATTTTGTAAAGTTGTGCAGTCTTTAATCTAGTACTGTAGCAAAGCTGAAAAGTCGCACTGGGAAATATGAAAATCAGAATCTTATAATTATGCAATACATTATGAATATGAATGCAGCTTCTCCAAGCAACCTAAGACAATACAGTAGATGTTTTATGGAGCTCCTTTTGCGTGAGAATCTTTCTGTTCCCACCGACCCCCTGTGTATCTAGTTTCTAAGATATTTCCATAGTACCCAACACTTTGAAAGGTCACCATAAGGGATCCTCAGAGACAATTTCAAATGAGAGGCCCAAAAGTCATCCACGCTGATAAATAAGATCATGTCCAAGAAGGGGTTTTAGGCTCAAACAGAGTATGTACTCATCAAAAGGGTCACATTCAGGCAGCAGGATTATTGTGGACTCTTCAAAGATTTTACACGGCCCATCTAGGCCAGCCAACAACCAGGCTGTTTCCCTTCTCTTCAGCCCAGAACACTGCAAAGAACTTTAGGATGGGTTTCTCCAGAAGCCTTTAACCTGTCTCTGCCCTCACTTTCTACTTCACTCCTTGATTGAGAGAGAGAGAGAAAGAGAGAGAGAGAGAGAGAGAGAGAGAGAGAGAGAGAACTTCCCATGAATTAGAATGTGCTACAACATTTTCAAGAGATTTTTCCCTATTTTATAGGGGTTTTCACATTATATGGAGTATGCACCCCACCACCACCAATCACAGGACACATAACCAAGGTTATAAGTTGCCAAGGGAGCTTCAAGTATGTCCTCAGCTTGTATTTCTAATGCAGGGTGAGCCAGAATCACCTTGGTGGACTCTGATGCAGGGCATACATATACCAAGTTGCTCGTTACCACTGCTACATGTCTCCTGGTAAACTTACATCTATCAGAACTTCCTTCCTGCTAATTTCAGCAGAAGAGGAATCCCATTATCTGGAAATCTAAGCCCTCAGCCTCTGCAACAGAACCTTCTATTTCCTCATAGTGAGATACTGTTCGCTCACATTCTTCTCTCCCACTGTGCAACCCCAAGAGAATCATTGATTTTTGGCTTCTCTTTCGGATTTCCTTCAGGATCAGATTTCCTCAAGTCTGAAAGAAGATACTGAAGTCCCCTTTGCCTCTCTTAGATCTCTTCCTATATTATTCCTTTTATCTAGTCAAGCTCCACAAATATGCAGCCTGCACCCACCATCTCCATTTACTTCCTCTAATCACTTCCATATGCTTCTGCAATCTGTGTCATCAATGATGAACTGATTTTTTTTTTTTTTTTTTTTTTTAAAGAAGAAAGGGTTTATTTAGTTCACAGTTTGTGGAGGTTTCAGTCCATCATTGGCTGGCTCCAAGGCAGGGTGACACATGATAGATGGGCAACAGTTCATGGCAGTGGAGAACAGCAAAACCAGAGAGAGAGAGACAGACAGACAGACAGACAGACTGAGACGGGGGGGGGGGACTAAAATTTCACACATCAATGACTTTGCTAAATTAATGATGACATTAGTATTATCAGTTTCTAGAACTCTCCACCACATAATATGAGTGTTTCTCCATGGATATTCTCTTACCTTAATTACCCTGACTTTAAAAGGAAGTGTGTTATGCTACTTATGCTACAGACTTTTTTCCTTAAAATGTAAATCTAGACCCCAGCAGCAAATGTGCTTAAAGTTAAATGACAAACATTCTATTCTTCCCAGCTTAAACAATTGCCAAAGGATTCATGTGACTTTCAGATTTAAATTGCAGCAGTCAGGAGATGCCCATTCTATTTTCAACAGTAAAGTTATTTTAGTTTTTCTAATCTATAAGAAACATGTATTTTGAAGCTCTATATCTATTTTAAACTTGAAATTTTCTAAAAGGAATTTTTTACATTTTCCTATTTAAATAAAAAAATCTTCCCTTAATTTTTGTTATTACCAGAGAACTATTTATAAATATAACATACAGTTTGACTATTGTGTCTTTTTAAAAATTCTATATTGTAAAAACAAAAGCAAAAAGACAAAAGTATTTAAATCACCAAAAGATAACTTAGGTTAAGTTTTATCTCCATTTTTATATTTTTGATATAGTTGAGATTATACTGTGTATTGTTATAAATTTTACCTTTTTTCTTTTAGTATTAAACACATCCAATGCTATATAAAAGATCATTTTAGTCACTGAAAATAACCATTATTATTTAGGCATTCCACAATTAATGGAAATATTCTCCATTGTATTACTGAGCTTGTGCTCTATTGAGCAGTGAAAGAATTTAAGTTCAGTTTTCACATAAAGTATTTAATATATTCAATATATTAGTCTTTTGTGTTTCAGTGTTTTATTTGCATAAAATCATATTTTTACATTCTCTATGAAGGAGTACATACTGTTTTCTCAGAGTTGGAGACCAAAGATTTTATAAGATACACTATTTTATATAAAGATCAAGTAATTTTATTAAATTAAGAAATAATTTAGGATTTGATCAGAATTCTATTAAACATGTAAATTAAGAATTATATCTTATTTATGTTTAGTTTTATCATCCAAGGACATGTACCTCTGAACTTATTCAGATTTTATCCCCTGACATCATGTTTTTCCTTATGAATTTTCTGTACTTTGTAAAGTTGTTTCTCAGTTCAAGTGGTGGTGGTTTTAGTAAACAACTATTTATTTTTACTATATTTCAGGCTCTTTACTAAGTATCTTACAATCATGATAATAATATTTTCTTTAATTGTTGCTGCAGTCCATCACATATATAAGATCGCCTTACTTATTTTTACTTGTAAGGAAACCAATGCTTTTTTGGAGCAACAGGAACCTTTCTCCACTGTTGATGAGAGTGCAGACAGGTAGAACCATTATGGAAATCAATGTAGAGATTCCTCAAAAAACTAAGATAAGATGTGTCATTTAACCTAGCTATTCCCCTACTGGGTTTTTATCCAGAAGAACTGAAAACATCCTACCACAGCAATAAATGTACACCCACGTTTACAGCAGCGCAATTTGCCATAGGTAAATCTTGGAAACTACCCAAATGCCCATCAACTGAGAAATGGATAAAAAATGTGGGTTGGTTGGTTTGTTTGTTTGTTTTGGTACTGGACATCAAACTTAGGACTTTGCACTTGCCAGGCAGGCTTGCTGAGCCCCACCCCATATTTTTATACATTTCTCAGCTATAAAGAAAGATAAACTTAAACTTTTTGTAGGTAACTTGATGCAACTAGAGACTATATTCATAAGTGAAATAAATCAGACCCACATGTGTAAAATCGTTTTGTCTCCCTAGTGTAAGAGAATGAAAGAGTAAATAAATCTGGAAGGTACAATAGATACTGTGAAAGAGAAGGAAACTGTTCAAAGGGAAGGAAGAATTGGGATGAAGG
Organism: Octomys mimax; assembly: GCA_002564305.1. Taxonomy (NCBI): domain Eukaryota; kingdom Metazoa; phylum Chordata; class Mammalia; order Rodentia; family Octodontidae; genus Octomys; species Octomys mimax. The sequence goes on from NDGM011028477.1 coordinate 16,336, forward strand.
AAAGGAGAAAAGAAAGAAGGGAATAAATAAGATATATACACAGGATAGCCCAGATAATGCTATTGCTGATTTCTACTGGCCTTTTGAAAGGAACAGTAAATGCTGTTATTTTTTTTTCTTTTTGATTTACTTGACCAATTTGCATGCTTATGTCTGGTAATCTGAACAACTAATTTAAAGACAATATAAAAACAAATATTGACTTTCTATCATTTTATTTAGTGATATTTTGCACCTTTTCTAGTGTGTCAGTATTACTTCTTCTCTTTTTAATAAAGATACTCCAAGCTTTAATATTTAATATTGCCAAGAACCAAAAGCCAGGAAATGATAGAAGCTGGACTTAAATCCAAATCTAATTCCTAAACTTCCAATGCTTCATCAATAATTACAAAATTAGTTCTAAGACACAAGTGTAAATTTTGTAAAAAAAAAAAAAATCCCAAATTTAATTTTGCGTAACTATATTTACATTTATCAAATAATTTTTTAATATTTATTGATATAGGCCTAGTATGCCTGTTTGTCTTATTGATATGGTGACATTCAAGTCTACCTCCAAAGTAAGTTGGACTTCAGTCAATCACAAAAATATATATTTTTGTAGAGCTCCAAAATATATTACAACATGTATGGGTCTGTCTAAGGTGCAATAATTTGCCAGTGATGATTTAGAATAATGGAGAGATAAGAGCCCACACACTTATTGTCCTATTAGAGCATATGAGAATTCTTGATAGTGTTTAATATAAATGGCATATATCTTTTTGCTAAAGAACCATCTCTTTCTAATCTTTATTTCCAAATATATCATTTCTATCTCATTACATATCTGCTTTCTCAAGAAAGAGGCCATGCTGTTATTAATCATAAGTAGTGGTTCTCCAAAACATGTTTGTAGAAAAATATACCTTCTTGAATCTGTAGTTCTTTACAAATATCATTTACGTCATTTTTGTGAAATTATTACTCATAGTGCTGCAGCATCCATCTTGCCACCTGTAACCATTAGTGTGCCCCTCTGTTATATTGCTGTATTTATCCAACTCCAATCCAGAGCATGCAGAAAAACATAAATTCAAAATCTGGCCATGGTGTAGTTTTCCTTTATGATGTTTATGGAGGACCACTTGTATGACTCGTCTTGAAAGAAGAGCAGGTGCTGGCCAGATAGCTCAGCAGATTAAAGCACCTGCTTGGGCAGACGCAAGGAACAGATTTTGATCCCCGGCCTGTGGTGTTGGCCCTGCCCCCAGGGTATGCTGAGATGGTGACTGAGCCTGGGCGTGGTGGTACATGCCTGTAATCCCAGCTCTTGGGAAGCTGAAAACAGGAGGACAGGAGGATCACTATGAATCTGATCTGTGTAGTGAGACCCCATAGACCCTGTAATAAATGCATTAAAAAAGAAGAAGAAGAAGAAGAAGAAGAAGAAGAAGAAGAAGAAGAAGAAGAAGAAGA
>NDGM011028481.1:1350-13633 GCA_002564305.1 Octomys mimax
CGGGGATTGAACTCATCCCCTTGCACTTGCCAGGCAAGCACTTATTCTACTGAACCATCTCCCTGGCCCAAAGAATTATTATTATTATTATTATTATTATTTATTTTTTTGGCAGAACCGGGGATTGAACTCATGCACTTGCACTTGCCAGGCAAGCACTTATTCTACTGAGCTATCTCCCCGGTCCCTAAATGTAATTTCTTTACATGTAGAAATTCAGTTGCCCCAGTTTATCAGAGAAACTTTTCCCCCATTTAGTGGGCTTGGTACCTTTTTGAAAATCATTGTACCCTGTATCCTAAGGGTTATTTCAGAGGCTTCTAGTCTGTCACACTTGTCTGTATGTCTGTCCTTAAGTCACTGCCAATGTCTTCATTACCATAGCTCTTAATAAAATTTGAAATCAGCTTCCTTCTTTTCAGGATGGTTTGGCTGTTTGGGGTTCCTTCCAGTTCCACCTAAATTTGAGATTTGGCCTTTCCATCTTGACAGAAAATACTGTTGGGGTTTTCACAGGTATTACATTGTGCCTGCAGATTGCTTTGCGTAGTACATCATCTTAGAAATGTTACCTTGGGGCCAGGCATAGCACGTCCTGAGTCCAATTCCCCGGTACCCCCGCCAAAGTTTCCTTTTTATCCTGGGGCACAGGATGTCTCTCCATGTAAATAGGTCTTCGAGGGGTTTTTTAGCAGCACTCATAGTTTTCAGTATTAAAGTGTTGTATTGGTTATATTTATTCCTAGGCATTTCATTCTGACACTATCTTAAATTTAATGCTTTTCTTAATTATCTCCTTTTGACTAAATCTGTTTTAATGAGGTTTTTTGGGGGGGGGGTTGTTTTTTTGTTTTGTTTTGTTTTTTGTGGCTGGCTCAGCCTGCCCTCAAGGCGGGGCTGGCGCAGGATGTGGTGCCAGGGATTGAACCCCAGTCCGCGCTTTGCTTCACCTAAGCCTACCTAAGCGGGCACTTCAGACCTCTGAACCATCTCACCGGCCCCAGTTATGTCCTTTTGGGCTGTTTATTTCTCCTGTAGAGAAACTGATTTTTCTTTGTTGATCTTACAGGCGAGGTTCAGGCAACCGTAACTGGGTGTGGATTGACAGGCAGGTTTAGTGTCTGCGGGAAAGGCGGCCTCAGTACTGAAGACACTGAAATTCCAAGTCAAGACTGCCGCTTCCAGTCCAGCGTTAGTGACGGGTGGGTTTCTGCTCTGGGCTAAACAGCAGACATAGTCCATGCAGTTGGTTCTGCCATGGGAGACCCCCCACCCCCACGCCACCGAGCAGGGCGGTGACTCACCCCATGATGTCACGCTGACGTCAGCGCTGCTCCCCCCCCCCCCCGGAGCCGCGGGAGGCGCCCGGTGGCTGTGGCTGTGAAGCGGGTGGTCGCGCTGCACCCTGTGGGCTCCACGCAGCTTGCCTAGCAGCAGTGAGGTGCTTGAGGAGGGCGACTTTGCAGAGTAGCCCGCTGTGGGCGTCCAAGGAAGCCGAGCGCCGGGCCTGGCCGTGCTCCTACATCTTTGATAAAAGCACACTTGGCTGGGTTGGGGAGATAGCTCAGTAGAGAATAAGCACCTGCCTAGCAAGCGCAGGGTCCTGAGTTCAATCCCCAGAACCGCAAAGAAAGAAAAGAAAAACCCGGGCTCCAGCAGCAGAGCGCTGGGGCAGCGTGCAGTAATGTGGCCCGGGGAGAGAGAACAGCTGACTTGATTTTGAGAATTCAGGGCTCAAGCTCAGCGTTCTGGATCTTTGAATTGGGCCAGCACCTAAATGCACACCTCCGCGGCTCTTTGGCTGGGGAGCTGCACGCAGCAGGGAGCAAAGGACGGGAGGGCAGGTGGCATCCAGGTTTCAAGCGGACTAAGGGAGGGAAGGCTGCTTTGTGCAGTGAGAGGCCGCCTGGTAGCTTGATCACTAGTGCTTGTGCTCGAGGGGAGAAAAGCTCCAGTGAGGAAGAAAGGCGGCTGCCCAGGCAGCCCCCGCTCTCTCTCCCGGAGCCCCGACCCACGTGAAGTCCTTCCCCAGCAAAGACCACGAAGGTCCTGATGCAGCCTCACCTGCAGTCCTTGTGAGCTGTGCTACCCGGGAGACTGCGGTGTTCTTAGTAAGGCCGTGACCCTCCAGAGCTCCGCTCTGAATCGCGTGCCGGCAGCCCCGCACGGCTGCCATCTGTGTGCGGGTCTGCACGGGCGCGATTGCCTTCCAGACACCTCACGTAGTAGGCTCGCAGCTACCGCTGTTGCAGGGTTAACGTGACTGGATGGGTGCTGTGATGGTCCATCCCTGTTCAATATTGATTGGGGCATAAAACATGCATGCAGACTCTGAATCTATGCAAGTGATTGGACAATGATTAGGGCCCGTGAGTCTGATAGCGCCTTCTCCCAATGCAAGAATCCCACTGTGGCGCTAGTAGGGTGCTTCCCTGTGTGGTAACTGATAGGGTTTTTCAGGTACCTGGCACAGCAGAGAAACAGGCAGGAGGAAGAAGAGAAAGGGGCTTCATTTTCTTTGAGGACATGGAGAGAACGTGGAGAAGATAGGAATTCTCTCAGTTGGAACAAAGGGGCTGAGGCTTTCATGGCCTTTGCCAGGGGTGAGTTTGGAGGGGATGTTTAGGTACACCTGAGGGAGCTGACTGGGGGTCTTCCCTGAGGTGGCAGGAAGGATGAGAGGCAATAGTACCCTGGGCTGAGTTGGAGAAGAAGGGGGAGGTGGTCTTTGTTTAAGGGCATCGGCCATATTAAATGACCACTGTAATGATTTTAGCAATTCATACTAGGGCCAGAACCTATCAGTAACCAGGGTTGAGCCCCAGCTACGTTGCGGGGGCATGACGGTGGACATGACTGCTATTTTCTGGTTAACGGACTGAAGACCTTGATTTAACAATAATTCTTTGCAATGAATAAGCGCTGTAAATCCATTCATTTACTCACTCAGTGATAGGCTGTCTGCTCCTTTGAATTTCCACAGCTTGTGGTAAATGCAAATCGGATTTAAAGTGCAAAACGAGCGTTGGGCTATTGATGCATTAATGTGGGCTTGGAGGCCTTGCCTGAATTAGCTCAGGTATTTCCCATCCCTCCACAGTAGGTAAGGAGCTGGATTAAAGGCCATAAGGAATCGCTTTCTGTTGCCTTCGTGGGAGGCCTCTGCCTCCAAGGACATCAGAGAAGCCCTCCCAGTCCCTGTAGGGGACAGGGGCCCCAGCGTGAACATGATGCGACCAGCCCGGGGTCCAGGCCCGTGAGCCCTCACAGAGCTCTGGGGCCCTTTGGGACCTTGTAGTATCCGAGATCCTTCTGCAGGAGGCGTTGGTCATCTGACCCATGGGCGAGGGCAGCGCTCTGTGCTGGAAGGCCACAGAACCTGTGCTCAGGGCACCTGTGCTGCGGTAAGGAAGGAACAGGGTCAGCACTGGCCACGTGAGGTAGAGTTCAAGCCTGGACTCTACACAGGGCCACAGAAATGCCAAGTGGCGGCCTCTGTCTGCCTGACCTCAGGTGCTATGGGAATGGCTTCTCTGACACACACAGGCCAGAGCCCAGGGCTGGGGCATGAGAGGTCGGAGGAAGCTGTGATAGGCGAGGAGTGGATGCGGGAGTGGTGGCAGTCCCGGAGGGCAGTGAGGGAGGGTGAAGTGGGCTTCCTTCCAGAAGGCAGCAGCAGCCGCCATCCAGATGGTCCAAAGGCCACTGCAGTGACCACGCTGACCACACTGTATTTTAGTTACACTGAATCATTTGGGGAATGATGACAAGAAAAGGCCTGTATCTCTTCAGTAAAGGTACAACTATTATCTGTATTTGATTGACAGAATCCGAGATTGTTCTGTTTGTGGATTCTGAGCCCATGGGTAGAGTTCCACTGTCCAAGATGGGTAGCAGAGTCTTCCCCGCGAATCTAACATTCATTCAGCTAACAGTCTGGGCACTCTTGACTTAGACATGCGCCTCCTCCTGCAGCCTCCTAGGAGGCTGTGGCAATCGCATAGATGCCTGGTAGTCTGGTGCNACCCAGACCCTGGGAGGCTGCTTGCTCAGGGCTGTGACGTTCTGGTACCACTTGCTTTGATAAGATTGACCCAAATTTTTCATCCAGAAAAACTTCTCAAGCATTTGAAGGAAAACAGCAGAAACCTAGAGTTTGGGACTGGGGGGCCGCATACCTGAGTGCACACGCTTTGCGGAGGGAGTGAGGCTCATGCCCCGGCTGCACCCTGCAGCTGGCTGAGATGTAGCTGTGCTGCACCGGAAGCAGCCTGGCCTGAAGCTGGCACCACCTGTGCAGCTGGGGCTCGATCGCTAGCTCACCACAGCCCATTGGAGAGCTGTGGCTCTGCAGGGTTTTCAGACCTATGTGCCCAGGTCCAGATGTGTTCTCCCTTTGCTGAAAGTCTCATATGTACTGTCAGGAGAACTGGAATGAAGTCCTTACCCTCCTGATTTTTTCTTCCACTTCTATGCGGAGCTGTACTAGCCCCACGCCTGTAGGTTTTGCTGCCCATGGGACCAAGGCACTGACAGTGAAGCCAGCGTGCATTAAGCCAAATGGGCTTTCTGAAGTGCACCTTTATGGAAATCCACCTGGTAACTATTGCGCACTGTCTGGCCTGGTGGATGTGCCGTGGCCTTTCTCTGAGAAGGCAGCGTCATCTCAGTGAGTGTGCGGGGACCGAGCTGGAGGTCTAAGAGACCAGAAAAGCTTGGATCAGTCACTGCAGGGCCCTGATACCCTTGGCTGAGGTTCCTCATGACCCCAAATGCAGAACCAGCCTCACCACTTGCTTGGGAGGCAGCAGCACCACGCGCTGCGTGAGGCCCAGCATTCAGCAGCCTGTGAAGGACTCAACCACACAGCTCTGTGGCGTCCTGCAGAATAGCACATGGGCTGCAGGGTAGCCTGGCGGTAGAGCTGGTGCTTAGCCTATGGGCTCAGACCCCAGCAGCAGGGGCAGCAGCAGCAGGAATAACACGCATGAGACCGCTTGAGCTTGTACTAGACGATCCCAGATGTTGGTCTATGTTCTATTTGATGGTCAATCCATTTACCACAATCAGTTTTCATTATTTCATTTATATCGACTCTTCAAATTCTTTTACTGTGGCCGTGCAATTCTCATGTTCCTCTTAAGTGTATGTTCAGGAACACTAAGTCCGCGTACCTCCCCAGCCAGCTATTTATATACGCTTCTAAAAATAAAGTTAGTATGCACAGCATAGAAGGTCGTTTGGGACCTGGGCACTTGGGGGAGGGGAGTAGACGAAGGCCTGGCCAGCGCACCCCAAGGGCATGACCTGGGCCTCCTTGGGAGTGCAGCAGTTGGACAGATGGTGGGTGGAGGGATAAATCCGCATCTTCCTCAACTGTGGCAGTGGCACCTGTGGTGAGAAGCCATCGATGTAAATAGAAGTCTCACTGTCTGAAATGGGGCTCTGGATGGAAAGCCGTGTTCAAGCAGGAAACTCTGAGGCAGTTTCCGTGTGGGTCTTCCCTGTTAGGCTGTGCAGACGGGGGACCTGGCAGCAGCAGTAGTTTTCTGACAGCTGCAGTCCAAACCCAAGTGTCCGCAGGCTTGCTGCCTTCTGAGCCTCCCTCCCGTGACCCCTGCGTGTGTCTGTGTACCGCTCTCCGCCTCCTCGGAGCCCAGTCCTCCTGGACCAGGGCCACAGTCGTGACCTCACTATAGCTTGGCTGCTTGGAGAACGCTGTCTCTCAATATGGCCACATCGTGAGGCGCTGGAGGCCACAGCCTCAACGCGTGGGTTCTGGGAGCAAGGGGGGCGCAGTTCAGCCCATAGCAGATCCCACTGGTCCTGAGACCAGTCCTTCAAATCCTCCCCACTTCCAGAAAGAGCAGACGAGGCTGGGCACACCTCCCCTGGGTGTGCGTGCAGCCTGTGCACACGGCTGTGGTGAGGAGGGGCTTCACAGACATAGCCGGCAGTCCCAGAAGCAGAGTGGCCTGCTGTTGCTGAGCCGTGGACATTTTCCTTAGAAAGAATAACAAACAGGCAGAATACTTGAAGTCCTCCCCTCCGTCCTAGCAAGAACAGTCATGGTGTTCTCTGGAATTCACTCCTTTCATGGCCCTCTTGTACTTTGGGCCTGCAAACATCAGCCTGGCTTCCAGATAATCCGCACTGCTTCAAACAAATGTGGGATTCTGAGACAGACCCTCACTCTGCAAATACAGGGCAAGGCCATTTCAGTCCAAGGGAAAGGGCTGCTGCGGGCTGAGGAATTTGAAGGAGAGCATTTGAAAGTAGCATTTTGTGGACTGGATTGTAACCCACAGGCAGAGTGCTTGCCTAGCCTGTGTGAAGCCAAGACCTTGAACTCGACATCCAAGAGCCCAGAATGGCAGTGCAGTGAGCTATTGCACAGAGCTGCTATTGTGTAGCAAGTTCTTCTATGCCTGAAGATGATATAGTGGAAAACCAGTGGGCGCGAGTTGTGAGTATTACCTCAGGGCTGTCCCTGGTGCAGGGAGCTGCCCTGCCATGGGAGACGAGCAGTCCCTGTGGTGATGTCAGAAGTGTTTATGCCCTTTGGGGGGCTTCAGCCACTTGATGATGCACACACGTGAACAGTGACCACTTAGTGTTGACGGTGTTGTGGCGCTTGATAGAGCGATTGCACCAACAGTCTGAAAAGAGGCTGAGCAAAAGAACTGCACCAGCTGTACGCCAGCTGTTCATAGTGAAGGCTGAGTCCTCTGGGCTTCTCCTCCTGCTCCCTTCTGAGCTCTGCGTGTGAGCCAGGCACTGTTGCATTGATCAGCAGCAAACCTCCACATGAAGGATTCTTTCTGTAGCAAACCATCTTTCCTTTATAGGAGTAAGATAATAAGAAGGTGTTGGCTCATACATTGGCTACTTAAATATGTATCAGCAAAGAACTTTGATGAAGAATTTTTCAGTGTGCAGATTCCTGTCTTTCAGGTGGAATTTGCCTCTCTAGGTCTATGTAGAAAACCCAAAGGAGCTGTTCTATCTAAAAAGAAAGGCTGGGGAGCTTGGGGGTTAGTCAGTTGTGTAAGTGCCTGCTCTGTCAAACCCAGTCAGGTGCAGGGGACCACAGTTCGATCCGCAGCTACACATGCCTTACCAGACCCACCCTTCAGGCAGCCTGAGTCAGCCAAGATCGATCGATCGATCGATCGATCGATAGATAGATAGACAGACAGATAAATGATAGATAGATAGATAGATGATAGATAGCCTTTCATGCCTTCCTATCACTGGTGGTTTCTTTTGCTGTTATCTAATATTTTTTTATTTTGCATTCAAGCTACAGTCATTTTAGCTTGCTTATTAAATCATACTCATTTAATAATTGTTATTCATTATAAAGATTACAGTGGAGTGAGTACGGTGTATGTTCACATTGTGCAGATAGTCAGCAGAACAAATGCCTTTTCGAGGAGAACAGCGTGAGTCCAGGCTTTCCTGATACATGTGTGTTATCGTTTCAGGTCTCTGAATTCAACCCCCTGACGTTCACCAGCGTGATTGAGTGTGAGAAGCCCAACAATGACCTGAGCCGGTTCCGTGGCTGCATGTGAGTATCCATGGCTTCCATGCTTGTCGCCATGTATGCCAGAACACTCACACTCACACACACACAGAGTTATGAAGCACGTGTTGCATACTCTTGGCCACACGGGTGTGTCCTCAGGAGTTCTGCCTGCATCTGAGCCTCTGAGGCTGGTCTGGGCTGGCTCGTAAGATCCCGCCACTGCAGAGCGCTGGCCGTGGCGTGGCGAGGAGGAGCAGCGGTGATTCCTTCTAGAAACCCAGAGAAGGCGAGGCCGTGGCCTTGAGGGATGCGTGGCCATTCGCACAGGGTCTCAGTGGGTAGAAGAAGCCAGAGCCAGACAGAGGGGCCACAACGGAAGCTCCCCCACCTCTTCACTTGGTCACTGGACCAAGTGAAGTGTTCATCAAGTATGTAGCGCTGGGCTCTGCTCCCCGCCCTGGACGAAGTTCAGAGAGGAAACACACAAAAATTCTCATTTTTAGGTGTGTGTCATGTTACTTAGAAGAAAAAAAGACAACCCCCTCTCCGCCTAAGAAAACAGGTCCTATGAGTTGTGTGTGTGTGTGTGCACGCATTGCACCAGTTTGTTGCACTTAATAGTCCAGTCCCCTTCCTTGCTCCAAGTGTGTGTGAAGCTAAGGCCTTGAACTCAGCACCCGGGACCCCAGAATGGCAGGGCAGTTTCCTTCATGGTGCTGAGCTGCTATTGTCTAGCGAGTCCTTCTATGACCAAACATGATATTAGTAGAAAACCAGTGGGGGCAAGTAGGGGGAGGTTCTGAGGGTTACCTCAGGGTGGTCCTCATGGAAAGATCACAGAGGTGGGTGCACGGGCCAGGACTGGCCCTCTGTTGGTGCCGTGGTCCTGACTGAAGCCAGTTGGTGGGATCCTGCGAGGTCCGTATATATTCTTTCTGCTTTCTCATCTGCTTGGAGATTTCCCTAATAATAATGTTAATGCAATTTTTAGCTCATGGTTTTGGCAGCTAAGCATGCACCACAGTGCAGACTCTGGTGAGGCCCCCTGGCTGTGTGCCTGGTGGTAGGTGGCATCTTGGTGACAGTGTGGGAGAGTTCATTGCCAAGAAGCAGCCAAAACTGGGCTGCAGGTGCAGCAATGACCTCCTTCAACATCAGTGCACCAGGGAACCAAATTTTCAGTGCAGGAGCCCTTAGGGGTTGACTTAATTTCTAAACCGTGGAATTAAAGGCAGACAGAGGCTGTGGGAACAGTTTGGAAGACCCTCTGCCTAGAGGTCATGCTCACAGTCAAGAAGAGCCAGTTGCATGGGTCGGGGAGGGGAGAAAGGAAAGGCATGAGGACAGCAAGCTGAAAAGCTCTAAGCAGCTGTCCTCCATGCACAGGGACACTCTTACAAAGGCCAGGCAGAGCGGGGACTCTGAGAGGGAGCCGGAAGCGTGCTGGATTCCTCGGGAGCCTGAGCAAGGTGACAGCCACGCAGTTGCAGACCCAGAAGGGACTCCAGGGTGCATGAGACAGGGAGCCTACTGCTCGGCCATGCTTTCTGAAAGGGGGACTTAAAGGAGAAGCGGATGTGAGGCCGGAGACAAAGGCTTTAGAAAGAGGGGCACTCGTTCGTGAGGTTGGGGTAACCAGACATCAATCTGTGGCATCCTCAGGTGTGTGGGAGGCGGGTGTAGTACCCTCCACGCGTGTAAAGCTGGTGCCTTGGGAAGGCGTGGTGGCTATGGGGCAGTCCACCCAGCACCCATGCTCAGCTCCCCCACTCGGGGCCCTCCGTCCCGCCTGCAGCCTGAGAGGCCAGTCTCACCTCTCCTGCAGCCCAACACAAAGCGCTTGCAGCAGGGCGTCCTCGAAGGCATGTGGCCTGAGGAAGAAGCGCCACCAAGGCCCTGCACTCCGCTCCCACCACCACAGTCGCACTCCTTTCCCGACTTCCTCTGCAGCTGTCCCATCCCGCCGGACCCCAGAGCCAAGCCAGGAACAGCTCAGCGACACCTGGCTCAAGCCTATGCCTGTGCAGCCCCCATGTAACTGATGTGCTGTGCCCACTAGGCGAGGTGTTTGGGTTTTCCACAGGACCACCGGGGAGCGGATGGGCGCCGCACCAGCCATACCAGCCTGGGTGGGATCTGGAGGTGGACTGAGGTCGCAATGTCATGAAAGCTTTTCCTAGGACTCTGGATGCCTTACGCCCAACTCCAAGAGTGCAGGAAGCAGAGCTGGGCTGCCCACGGGGAACACTTCTTCCTGACCTTCCCAGGCTGCCCTCCTTTCAGCCTCCAGGGACAGCAGCCTCATCCATGCCAAGGAGCCTGTCAGCAGGTGTTGCTCTGCTGTAGAGACCAAGCTAGACCCAAAGCCTCCGACGTTTGCACCAGAGCAGAACTAATCTTGGGTTTATAGGAGGAAGACCAAGTCTCAATTACATTGTCCTTGTTGCCTGGGCAGGTGGCCCTAGGAAAGCTGTCCTGCACTTCTGAGCCCCAGGGTTCTAATGCTAGGGCTACTTGGCGGCGCTGTCAGCTCCATAAGCCAACCAGAGAATCCAGTGAAGAATTCAAGGGAAGAACCACAGGGCTGAGCTCAGGGCACACAGGACGTGGCCCTCGCGTGTGGTCCGCTGATACAAGAGGCAGATGGGTCAGGGGCTCCCGGGCTCTGGCGGAGGGCAGAGTGAACAGGAAGCGGGAGCAAGTAGCAGCGGCTTCTTGGGCAGGCAGTGTCCTCAGATTAAGTGGTAGTGTCAGCTGCACAACCTGGATGCACATAAAACGACAGTGCACTGTGTGGTTTTGATGTGTACATGTCATGGCATAGGAGATCTCTCCTGAACTACTTTCAGACATTAGAAGCTGCACTCAAGTGCACCTTAAAGATCAGTGTCCTTTAAGACAATCTCCACTGTTAGGGCTGTGCCTCAATGTCCCCCAAAGCCTCTTATAGTCGTGGGTGAGGCTTTTTCAGAGGTGGCTGAGTCTAGAGTGTGTGACTGCTTCATAGTGCAATGCTAGGATTAAGGGTGCTAGGATGAAGGGTGCTAGGATGAAGGGTGCTAGGATGAAGGGTGCTAGGATTAAGGGTGCTAGGATGAAGGGTGCTAGGATGAAGGGTGGTTGATTCCTGAATTAACCCACGGATTGGTTTGGTACTGCCCTAAACCCGTAGCCCAGATAGAATAGAAAAGGAGAGAAAGAAGCTGCTGAATTCGGTAGGGGAGACGCCGCTATGGTTGTCACCATCCCGGGGCTTTCTGGCTCTTTTCTCTTCACCTTAAATTCAGGTGTCTTTTATGATTAACAAAAAGCAGCAAAAACCAGTGCTATCAGGCCACTGTTTTAAAACCAGAAAAAGAGAGATTTGACCCTACTCAGTTTCAAGATTGTATTATTTACGGCTTAACTGAAACAGGTACTGATTTGGAAGCAGTCGCAGTTTCTGGGTGCTTCTGGAGCAAAGCTTGACTACTGCCGATAGGAAGAAACCCTCTTTGATATCCCGGTTGGTGGTGGGACACTGGCCCCAGGTGGCACCCTGGCTGATGACATGATGCGTGCAGACATCTGCATGTTCACAGCACAGGAAGACCTGGAGATCATGCAAGCATTTGCACAAGTTTTTAACAAGCTAATGAGGTGCTACAACTATCTGGAGAAAGGTTTTGAAGATGAGGTGAAAAAGCTGCTGCTGTTCTTAAAAGATTTCTCAGAGTCGGAGAGGAAGAAGCTGGCCATGCTGACTGGTGTGCTTCTGGCCAACAGGGCGCTCGACACTTCCATCCTCAACTGCCTCTACAGTGAGAATCTGGTGAAAGAAGGGGTTCTGTAGCATTTGCAGTGAAGCGCCTCATTTCCTGCATCAATGAGGACATCAATGCGGTGGCTGCGAGCCTTTGGAAAATCAGCGTGGATAACAGGCTGATGGAACTTTTTCTTGACAATAAGCAGAGTGTGGAACACATCACAAAGTACTTCACGGAGGTGGGCCTGAAGGAGCTCTTTGAGTATGTCTGGAAGTAGCAGGCCATCGGTGCCCAGAAGGAGCTTCAGGAACAGATGTCCCGTGGCAACCCATTCAAGGACGAAATTTTGTATGTCAAGGAGAAGAGGAAAAGAACAACATCCCAGAACCAGTTGTCACTGGGATCATCTGATCCAGTGTGATGAGCACTGTGGAGTGCAACGAGAAGGAGGAGCTTGTAGAGGAGCAGGCCATCAAGCGCTTGAAGCAACACAGCTCTCTCCTAGCTGCCTTCACACGCAAGGTCAGTCACGCAAGCTGACTCTGTTGCTGAAGATTCAGGAGTATTGCTATGACAACATTCACTTCATGAAAGCCTTCCAGAAAATAGTAATGCTTTTTTATAAGGCTGAAATCCTGAGTGAAGAGCCTATCCTGAAGTGGTACAAAGATGCACACGTGGCCAAAGGGAAGAGCGTCTTCCTGGAGCAGATGAAGAAGTTCGTGGAGTGGCTCAAGAATGCGGAGGAAGAGTCTGAGTCTGACGCCAAAGGCAGGCACTGAGTTTCAAGCCTGCATCCTCAGTAAAGCAAGCAGGGTGTAGCTAAATGTGTCTCATGTGTCCTAGTTCATACATCTTCCTACCTCCCCATATTGAGCATGATAGAGAAGGGCTTTCGTGGCAGACTTTATTTTTCCTGTTTCTATGGTTACTGGAGATGATAAGTTTAGTTCCTAAAACCATGTTCTAAGTATTACAGGAGCTATAGATTTGAATCTAATGTTGC
>NDGM011028482.1:0-10880 GCA_002564305.1 Octomys mimax
TGTGGCATTGGGAATAGAGCTCAAGCCCTGTGCTTAAATGTCACTGAGACACAATACTTCTCCTTGTGTTGATTCTTTCTTTACTATATAACTTCTTGGTAGTCATTTAGGTTACCCAGAGGATTCTATTGCTGAGAAAAGAAGGTACTTATAATCCTTGGTTGATAGTTAAAATTCTGATTGTGGTACATTAGCTAATGGTCTATTTGTAACACCCAGCTGAATTCAATCAGTGAGGTGCTCACCTGAGGATTGTTGTCAGCAACATTAAGAAGAACTGGAGAGGAAAAGGTGCACTGTGGATTCTTCTAGAGAATGTCATGATGGCTTTCCTGATATGAATTTGGCTGTTTTCATCATTGGAGGAACTCAGGTCCTCACTATTACTGAGGATGACTGTGATTCTCTTCGTGGGAGTTCTGTTCCTTAATTTTGAGCATCACTTCTTGGCTTCAGTGAAGTTACCTCAGTTTGCTGGCACAGATCCTTCACCTCTCTGGTACAAACTTTCTAGCTGACCTTTGGATCTCCCTAGTACAGATCCTTAATACAGATTTGCATGAGACATTGTGTGGGCTCTAGGCCTCCAATTGGATATCTTTTCTATTTTAGAAGTTGTAAATTTATAGAAAAGCTGCCAAAATAATACAAAGTTCCTGTATCCTAGTGGATGTGAAATAAGTAGCCTTGTTATGATTTTCATTTACATCCCTGATGAAGTGGGCATCTTTTTAAGTGTTTCTGTTGGTCATTTGGACTTTGGAGCAATGTAATTCAAGTCCTTTCTATAATTTTTAATTGGGTTGTCTTAATTATTCTTAAATCTTTAAGATTTAATCCTTTAACAGTAAGTATATTGGTGCCAGCAAGATAGCTCAGTGGTCTGATGCACCTGCTTAGGCAAGCTTAGGCAAAGCACGGGGACCACCATTAGTTAGTTCCCTGGCACCACATGCCACCCTGCTCCCAGGGCGGGCTGAGTGGGCCACAAAAACAAACACACAAAAAAACCCGGAGATTATAAATCACTTGACAGATTATAAATCACTTGAAAGGTTCTTGCCTTCAGTCATAATTCTTTAAGTAATTAGTGCATCTGTTTACTTTCAACCCCCTTTACTCACAATCATTTTCAAAGCACTGAAAGAATGATCTTAGTTCTGTAATAAATATATTTTCTTTTTACCTATGTAGAAACAAAGATGGTAGGAAAAGAAGAATTTTTCACATTCTAATCTTCACTTTCATAGGTTAGTGGAATAAAGGTTTTGTTTTATTTTATTGAGACAGGGTTTCCTTATGCAGTTGGGGCTGGCCTTATGCTCACTTTTGTAGCATTCAGGCTAGTCTTGAACTCACAGAGATCATCTGGACTCAACTTCCCGAGTGCTGGGATTATAGGCATGTGTCACCTTGCCTGGTTCAGAATAAAGGTTTTAAAAAGTGATTTGTTTTCATTTGATGCTAAAAGTAATTATACATTTTTTATAGAAAAGCTCAGAAATATTAATCAGAATGTTCTGATTTCCATACTTTTCAGATAACTAATGACATTTTGATATCTATGTGCATGGTTGACTCAGGCACAAAAATACCTATGTACACATACTCATCCATATGTGGATGATAGTGTGTATACCATTTTGTTATCTGACCTTTTCTGGTATGTTTAATAATATATTTTGCTCCGAGTGCCTTCAGGGCAGGTTTGGCTGGCTTGAGTTGTGGGGATCAACAAAACGAGCCTGACTACTTTGTTGAAGCAGCCACTTAAAGAACTGAGCTAAGGGGCAGGCCCCCAGTAATATATTTTGAACATCTCATTCCTTTAATATTTTGTGAAATTAAAATGTGATATCCAGGAATGAAACATCTATTTTATTTTTTTTTTGTAGGGCTTGTAGGTCAAGGTCTCAGAACTTCATCCCCAGACCTTTGTTTTATTTATTTATTTATTTATTTTTTGGTGGAAGCGGGGATTGAACTCAGGCTCTTGCGCTTGCTTACCAGGGAAGCACTTATTCTACTGAGCTATCTCCCTGGCCCCCCAAATCACTTTTTCTCTACTTTTTTTTTTCTTGCTTTTTGTTTTTTTTGGTGGTACCAGGGATTGAACTCAGGTCCTTGTGCCTGCCAGACAAGTGCTTACTCTACTGAGCTATCTCCCCAACCCCTTTTTGTTTTATTTTGAGACAGAATTTCAGTTTGTTGTCCATGCTGGCTTTGACCCTGTGATTGTCTTGTCTTAGCTTCCCAAGTAGCATAGACATGTGCCATCATAACTGGCTTGAAATTTTTTTTTCCTTTTGGGGTGCTGGGAATGGAACCCAGAGCCTCAAGCATGCTAAACAAGAACTACTGAGCTCCATCCTTTGCCATTGAATTTTTTGTTGTTGATGTTGTTATTAAATTTAATAGGGCTTTGATCACACTAAGCAAGCTTTCTACCACTGTGGGCTATTCCCAGGCCTTCTTTATTTTGAGACAGAGTATTGCTAAACTCCCCAGGCTGATCTTGAACTGTGTTCTTTCTGCCCCAGCCTCCTTTAAGTAGATGGAATTATACTCCTGATTCACTATGTTTGGCTCTACATGATTGAGCTTTTTTTGGTAATTGACGTGGAACTCAGGGCCTCCATGCTGTGCTACATCCTCAGCCCTTGTTATTTTTATTTTGAGACAAAGTCTTGTTAAGTTTCCCCACACTGTTTTTTATATGAGAAATCATGTGATACTGTAGCTTGTGTACCTGACTTACTTCACTTAATACTGTGTTCTCAAGTTGCTTGTATTTGAATAGGAATGCCTCACATTTGTCTGTGTCTGTCTGTCTGTCTGTCTTTCTTTCTTTCTTTCTTTTTTGTGGAACTGGGGATTGAACTCAGGCCCTTGCATTTGCCAGGGAAGTGCTTATTCCACTGAGCCATCTCCCCGGCCTACATTTGTCTTTCTTTATGGCAGTGTAGTACTCTGTTGTGTATATGTAGCATTTTCCTTATTCATTCATCTGCTGACAGACATATATGCCATTTCCAAGATTTAACTGTGTTGCTATAAACGTGGGTGTGCACAGATGCCTGTAATAGGAAGATCTGAACTCCTCTGCAAAGATACCTACAAGAGATATAGCTGGATCAAATGGAATTTCTACTCCCAGTTTTGTGATAAATCTCTATACTGATTTCTGTAGTGGTTGTACTAGTTTGTATGCCCACCAACAATGGGCTCTTTTCTCCCCACATCCTTGTCAGCACATTATTAGATTTTTGTAAGTCATTTTTTTTACTGGTGTAAGAAGGGATCACAGCATAGTTTTAATTTTCATTTCTATGATGGCCAACAATGATAAGCATCTTTTTTCATGTATTTATTGGCTTTTTGTACTTCTGAGAAGTGTCCTTTTTTTCTTGCCATTTTTTGATAGGATCTTTTATTTTAGGGGGTGAGTAATTGTTTTTCCCTTTTTTTTTCCTTTTTTAATATTAACTTTATTGAGAAAGAAGTGGCAGTTAGACAGTTTTAAAACAGGTTAGTAGGACAGTTATAATAATTAATACATTGCATATTGTCTTTGTAGTAGTTAAAAATTGAGAATGATTTTTTTTGGCTGGCTCAGGCTGCCTTAAGGGTGGGTCTGATAAGACAGGTGAAGGTGGGGATCCAGCCAAGGCATCCTGTGTTTGCATTTGCATGAGCAGGCACCTAAACAACCGAGCTAACTGGCCGGCCCCCTTGAGTTCTTTATATTTTTGTCTGAGGAGTTTCTGGCAAAATATTTTTTCCCTTCTGTAGGTCATCTCTTCACTCAGTTTCTGGTTTTCTTTGCTGTGCAGGAGCTTTTTATGTAATCCCATTTGTTGATTCTCCGTATTATTTCTTGTGCATTGGGGTTCTGCAGAAAGGTCTTGCCTACACCTACGTCTTCATGACTTATGGTTTGTTACTGAACTTCCATCCTAAGATGTTTGGCCATTTTGGAATCAGAAGAACTAGCTTTTTTTTTAAAAAAAAAGGTAGAAATAAAATTTTATTGTCATTTATAATCAAATGTAAGTTAGATATTCTTTTTTTTTTTTTTTTGCCGATCCGGGGATTGAACTCAGGCTCTTGCACTTGCCAGGCAAGTGCTTATTCTACTGAACCATCTCCCTGGCCCTAGGTATACTTTCATACTTCATATTTTTTGTAAATAAAAAGTTTTATTTTTTAATTTTTAATTTTTTTAATAAAAAGTTTTAAACAGCCAATAGCTAGTTATGTTCTTCAGAAAACACAGTTAGACTAACTTATTAATAGTACCTTCAAGCTTTTTCTTATTAGTACCAGAAAACTCCCTTACTTTCTCCCCCTTTTTAAAAAATTGGAAGGTTGGCATGCATTTAACTTCATATTCTGCAGTGACATCCTGACAGTCACTCACATCTACTTTAAGGAACAACACTTTGGAATATTTTTCAGACAGGAGATGAAAGAAAGGCTTGATCATTTTGCAGGGCCCACACCATGTGGCTGAGAAATCAGCTACTACAAGTTTATCTCCAGGACCAGCCTCTTTGCTTTTGATCTGCTGCACCATACTGGCTGCTGAGGGCCTGACAAACTATCGAGGCAAGCAATGGAAACGGGTGGAAGGCATGGGACATAACCCTGAACCAGCTTTCTTTTTGCTTTAACTTTCATTATTTCTGTAGAAATGTTTTATCTTTTCCTAAACTGTTAATAATTTATGATACTTCAGCTTATGTTTATTACAGGATCTTAAATTCTGCCATGAATTACAATGCCCACTGTTTTTATAACTTAGAATTGTTGAAACACCATTGTGAAGCATTTGCTTACCATCAAAAATAGGCATTTCCCGTAAGCAACCATATCCATACTCAGGCTTTCAAATAGTAACTGTGAAATGGCATGGATTTCCTTAGGCCAAGGACGTTATCCAAGAGTTTTATGAATAAGGCTGAGACTTGACCTTGCCAGAATTCATGAAGATGATGTCTGTCTTGTTTTATCTGGTTTAAGAAGGTTTCTCACTGGGCTGTTGCCCCAGTTTCTTCTTTTCCCACTGAACTTTTAAAAATTTTTCAAGTATCTGGAGATTTTAATTTCTTTACTTTTTTCAGGTACATTGAGTTTATTTATTGTGGGATAACGTGATGTAGATTTAAGTATGCCTTATTTTATTCAGTTTATATTATTTTGCTTTTAAAATATAAGTAAATACAGATGTAGTATCACAGAAAATGCTACCTCCCAGCCAGTATACTTCAGTTAGTTGCCTGGATAAATAATAGTTTCTGTTGCAGTTCTGGTTCCTTCTAGTGTTTCAGAAATGGTTGGTCACCGTGATGCATAGTTGAGCACTATGATGTTCATTGTATAAACTCACGTATGTTGTATAAACCAATCCCCAATTGACAAGCCATTCTGCCTCTGTATTTCCTGGCATGCTTATCCTATATAAGCGTTAGAGATCAGGGCCTGATATTCTGGGGATTTTCCCAGTCCATGCCTGATGACGTAATAAATCTGCCTACAAATCCTGGGTGTCATTTTGGTGATAAGACTTTGTAGTAGGAATTGCTTTTCCGTACTTCTGTGCCTATAGTTAGTTTCCCTGTTCTTTAGATGTTTATATTTGTTGATGTGTACTATAGTTTTGCCTCCAATATTGGGGAATGAACCCAGGGTCTAGGCATCTGTAGCCCTTATATATTTAATTTTGAGGCAGTATCTTGCCCTAAGTTGCCCATCTGGCCTGAAACTTGTGATTCTCCTGTGTATATGCCACTATGCCTTGTCATACTGCAGTTTTAACCAAAAGTAGGAATTAGATAATACTTGCTGAATGAATGATTAATAGTCATTTTAATACTTCTCAGAAATGTCCTTGTCCTGTTCATGTTTCCTGAGTGTTGGCATGCAATTTGGGCTGCACTGTCAGTGCAGTGACCTTTGGAGTAGTTAATTGTATATTTCTTACTTTCCTACTCAGCAGTTCCCTCCTCTCTGGTAAACTTTTTGTTTTTTATTCTGAGATTGACTAAAATGACTCCTTGCTCAGAAGCATGTCAGCTGATAGAGTCATTATGGACAGAAAATTAAAGACAAAATAGGTATTGTTTGGCTTTGAGCTATAACATGCTCTACATTAGCTGGCTTATGATTAACTTCTTTATTGTAATATACATATAACAAAATCTACCATCTTCACCGTTTGTAAGCCTATAGTTCAGTGATATATATATATATATGTATATATATATATATATATATACATAGCCATTACTACCACCTATCTCCATAGTTCTTTTGGTTTGTAAAACTAAAATCTTTAACTCAGTAAATAGTAACTCCTCTTCATTTCTCACCCTAGTACTCAACAAGCCCTATTTACTTTCTGTAGCTGTGATTCTGACTACTCAATATTAGTGGAATCACATAGTATTTGTCTTTTTCCAATTGGCTGATTTCCCTTAGTATAGTGTTCTCAAGGTTCATCTGTGTTGTAGCATATTGAAGGGTTTTTTTTTTTTTTTTCTCTTTTTAAGGTGGAACTACATTTCATTGTATGTAACACATTTTGTTTAGCCAGATTTATCAGTGGATGCTTGAGTTGTTTCTACATTTTATTTATTGTGAATAATGTTGCCATGAACATGTTTATGCAGATATCCCTTTGAGATTCTGCTTGCAATTCTTCTGGGTGTATTTCTGGGACTAGAATCATACCATCTTATATTCCCACCAGTAGTTCACACTGATTCCAATTTCTCCCCATCCTTGATAACATTTTTTTAAAATAGTCATCCTAATGGATGTAAGGTGGTAACTGGTTTATAATTTGATGAAGGCATATCTGAATATTTTCTTGTTCTTTACATCTTGAAAAAAATTAAAATACTGCATAGTTGTTCCTCAGTATCTGTGGGGCCTTGGCTCTAGAATCCTCTCCCATATCAAAATCTGTATGTGCTCATGTCCTTTATGTGAAATGGTGTGAGTGGACAAGTGTGGTGTTGCAGGGACACAAGAGTCACTCACTGAGAGTTCAAGTCCAGCCGGAACTACACAGCGAGAGCCTGTCTCAGATAACCAGAATAAGTACATAAATTTGCATGTACCTCACGTGTATCTTTCTGTATGCTTTAAATCATTTCAGGTTACTCATAATACCTAACACAACGTAAGTGCTATTTAAGTAGTTGTAGTATGTTGTTTAAAAAAATGATGACCAGTTGACAACACATGTCCATACTTGGTATAGCACAGTCACTGTTCCCAGTATGTTCCATCCAGGCTGGTTGAATCCATCACTGATGCAGACTGTGGCTGTAAGGGGCCAACTGTATATGAAGCCTTTATCATGTTGTATAACTAAGTTGCTTGCATTTATGCCAAGTAGACATTTGTTTAATGGGGTTTATATAACAACCTCATTCCCAAGACACACAGCTGATGAATGGCTTATGAGGAAGCCTGTGCTCTTAACTGCTGTATTGAGTTGCCAGTAGGTTAGTTGTCTGTAGGATTGAAGAAGGCCTTCCTCTGAATGTCCATTAATTCTGGGGAAGTAAACATTCTAGCTTTTTATTGTAGTTAATGTGTGCTGTACTATGTCACACACACACACACACACACACACACTCAAACACACACAGAGAAATACAAATGTACACTCTGTTCTTTTTGAGATACTCTTGGTTAGGAGAACCCGTGTTGTAGTGGGACTACTAGACAACACGACTTGGGATCCTCTTTCCTCAACTAGTCCCAACTGTATCATTTCTTTTTTTTTAAAATTTTTTAGTGTGATTTTATGGCTCAGAACCTGGTGTATCTTTGTGAATATTCCATGTGTACTTAAGGATATTATTAGGATAGACTGTCTTGTAAATGTCACCTAGTTTAAAGGCAGGAGATTGTGGCTTGTTTTTATCAATAATGTTGAAAGTCTATAGTTACACTTGTGGAGTTTTGTGTTCCCTTGTCATATCTACCAGTTTTTGCCTTATGTATTTTGAAGTTTTGATTGTGCATATGTATTTAGTGGAAAGCTGTTGTTTCAGATACCTGAGGTAAACAAGCTCAGAAAAAAAAAGAGGTCACTTGGGTTCATAGTTTTGGAGGTTACAGTCCATGTCACATGGCCTGTTGCTTTTTAAGCCTGCAGCAAAGCAGCCCATGATGGTGGAGGGAAGTGAACAGCATAGTGGAGCTGCTCAGCTCAGAATCAAGAGGAAAAGAAGGTGGCCCCATTTCCCTCTGGAGAGTTGCCCCAGTGACCAGTGCAGCAGGCGGAGCCAGGTATTGAACCCTGGTCCTGCGCTTACCTAAGCAAGCACTTAGTCTGCTGAGCTATACCGCCGGCCCTATGGGGCAGATTTTCCAACAGCAAATTACTTTTGTTAATTTGGGGAAATCTTTATTTCTTCTTTACACATGAGAGCATTTGCATTGGACATAGGATACTGGATGGACACTGTATAGTCATCACCCTGCTGACCTCTTCCTTGCCAAGTCTCTTAATAGTAGGGTTTTGATCCTTATCACTCTTCCTCTGTACCTAAAATGCTTTCTCCTCTCTGGCTGCTATAAGAGTTTTCTCTTTGACTTTTGATCTTTTGAACATATATGTCTTAGTTACTTTTCTTGTTGCTAAAACAAAATACCCAACACCAAAAGTTAAAGGAGGAAAGGTTTATTTGGCTTACAGTTTGTAGAGGTTTCAGTCCATACTGCTGGCTCCACTGCAAGGTAGCAAAGCAGAGGGGCATCTCAGAGAAGGAACAGTTCATGGTGGGCAGAAGTCAGGGAAGCTGCAAAGTAGTGAAACAGCAGCAGCTGTCCCTTACATTCTATCCAGGCTACATGCTTTTAGGGCAGGTAGCACTCACGCTCAGGGTGGGCCTTCCCATTATGTACTCCCAAAACTATGCCAAATCAGTCAGTGATCTAATTTAGTAATTACACACTTGATTGATCCCAGCATTACACATCCCAGATCCAATCAGCTCTGAAAAGCCTCACTTAGGACTGCATGAGGAATTGTGGAGGACATCAAGACACAACCCAGAACAATATGTTAGGCTGATGTTCTAGGCATTTATCTTGTTAAGTATGTTATTTGCAGAGCTTCTTAATAGTTCGGTGTGCTGTTACTAATTTTGGTAAGTTCTTGGCCATTTGAACTTTTCTTCTGCTCCATTATGTCTCTTCAGCACCTAGACCTCTTAAGTATGAGTGTGTAACAGTGTTTGATATTTTCTCATAACTCTCAGATGTTCTCCAAGTAGGAAAATTTCTTTTCCTGTGTAGTTTCAGTTTGGGAAAATTTGCTAGACTGTTCTCAAGTTCTTTTTTCAATTGTACGTAGTCTACTCTTTCAGTATATGTATACTGCTTATCAAAAGCAGTTGTTATGGCTTGTGTTTAGATGTCCCCCAAAAGTCTCATAAAGTCATAGGGTGGGCTTGTAGAATTTGTGGTTGATTCATGGTCCCATGCCAGGATTATGGGTGTGAGTGCTGCACCTACACTAGGATGGATAGCCTGCATGCAATATAAAGGAGCAATATATTGCTTACTGCTACTGCCTCTTTTCTTGCTGCTTTTGCTGTTTTCTGCTGCCATGAACTGTTCCCCTCTGCCATGTACCACCCTGCCTTGGAGCCAGCCAAGTATGGAATGAAACCTCCGCAAACTGTGAGCTAAATAAACCTTTCCTTCCTTAATTTTTGGTGTCAGGTACTTTGTCTCAGCAGTGAGAGAAAAGTAACCAACACATTACTGTTTTCATTTTTAGCATTGTTACTATGTCTTCATTTCTAGCATTTATACTTGATTCTTGCTTATGATTTGCATTTCTGTGTGAAATTACACATCTGATCACACATGCTGTCTACCTTTTTGATTGGAATATTTATTACATTAATTATATTGTAATAAATAATTACAAAACTCTGATAATTCTAAAACTCATGTCATATATGCATCTGGCTCTGATTGCTTTGTTTCCTCTCCATCACTGTCTTTAGCATGCTTTAGTCTGAGCTGTATGTATTGTCTGTGGCAAGAAATATTGAGATAAATATTTGATATGCTTTGATCTTTTTGGTTGTAGGTTTCATGCAAGGTGGGGAGTAGGGTTAATAGATTCAGAGGGTCAGTGTGTTTTTTATTAATGCTGTGGTCACTGAAATTGACATTTGCTGTTGCCATGGGAACCAGAGGCTTCAAATTTCCCTGCTAATAACGTGTTCCCTGTTGCTGCTTGGCCTAGAGTTTCTCTCTGTGCTCCCTCAATGTGTCCTGTGGCTCTACCAGCTGTGGTCCACTGTTACTTTTCCTCAAAGAATGTTAGTAACAAGGGTGAGGGCAGGTCTGTGATGTTCTGATTTAACCTTGGATTTTGTTGGTACTGGAGCACAGGTCTGGGGTTGTGGCTTTCACAAATTTCTGTACTTTTCCCCTTCTTTTTACTTAACTTCAGTAAGTATTCAACAGAATCCTCAGGCTAAGGATTTTTAAAAAACCTTTCTGTCCTGCTTAGTAAGATTGGTTTTACTTAATGATGATTAGGTGCTGACCTGCTTTCCCTTCCCCTAGTTGTAATAGAATTCTGTGTTCTCAGGGCCTAGACATTGGGAGTACTACACAGATATAGGAAGTGGATCTGGAATGGCTACATTGGCTGCTTTCCACCTCAGGCCATCTCCAGTTTCAGGTGGTGAAAATGAAAAGTTCTATTCTTGATTTCTAGCTATACTGGAGAGCCTTTGGAAGTTAGTAGAGGAAAAACCACTTAAAGATGCAGTCTCGGGGCTGGTGAGATGGCTCAGTGGTCTAAAGCACCTACTTAGAACAAGCTAAGCCAAGCA
>NDGM011028517.1:0-12615 GCA_002564305.1 Octomys mimax
ATTTTTACACAGAAATTTAGAAATCTAACCATATGCAGCATTGTAGCAGGACAGTCTTATGACACTTTTTTCTTGTCTCTTGTTTTCATTTATTAGCCTTTTTAAAAAAAAACCAAACATTTACTTGAGAGACAGTATAGCAGTAATTGATACGACATTAGAAGCAGTATATATTTAGGACTAAAATAACAGGCATTCCAAGCATGGCCTTTGTATTACACATTGCTGTCTTCAGTGCAGTTGCTTAGTTCACAGGTATCAGCATATATAGTCAGGGTGAGAATCCTACCAATTAACTGCTAGTTGCAAAAACCTGCTGAAGATTCTCAGGATCATTGCCTTAACCATCTGTCATGTTTCCAACTTTTCTCGTTGCCCTCTCCTCATTGTCATTAAACATTTTTCCTGATATATTCTTTTGTTATTCAGCTTTCTCTGCCTTCTCCATGCCTGTCTCTTTAAGCAAAGAAACCTTTTATTTACCTTCTTGGCCAAGTGAGATGGTGCCAGTAGAAGGGCTGAGTAAGATAGAGGGTTTTTCAAGTTCATTACCCTAGCACCTATTTCAAAGGCTCCAACAAAAGCACTCATTCATGAACCAGTCAACACCACAGAGTTTGGTTGTGGGACTGCTTAACAGGGAACTGGAAAGCGAGTTACACAAAGTGGAAAACAGACTGGGGGTAGAATATCATGTGCATGACAGGCTGGGGCATATACTGATTCAGTGAGTGATGGGCATTGGGGTGCATGGTGGGTGTAGAAGAAGTCACGGCCTAGGGACTAGAGCTCAGAGATTGGGCCTTTGGTGCTCACTCAGTGAGACGCACTTTTGGGTCTGTGATTCACAAACCTTCATGGAAATACTTAATTCTTTTCTTTAGGTTTTGTCATCACAGTTTCATTTAAAGACTATCAGTGGAGAGTGAATCACAGCAAGTCACAGTTTACTTTAGCACACCAGGCAAGCCGAGAGCTGGGATCCAGGTGAATGCTACATGGTGAGGGGGCTGATGTTTGTGGTTTGTCTTCCCCTGAGAGGTCTGGTTTGTCAGTGGAAGTTATAAAAACACACTCTTGAGTGGACATGCACAGCTTTCAGAGAAGATCATATTTTATGCCTAGCAAGAAGCGAGGATGATATCACAACATGAAAGACAGATGAGGCCAAAGACAAGAGTAAGGTGCAGTAAACACAGGCAGGGCCCAAGGTTCTGCTGACAGAAAGCTTGGCCTCGCTGGGTGCAGATATGGCCTCAACCCATAAAAATGATCACACAAATCCAATTCAAGTACTTTTCATGGGTTTGAGCATGTAATTCTCCTCACATAAAGGGATACCCTAGAGGAGAAAAACCAGGATGAGATACTTTATTTTTATGCATTGTGGTCCTTTGCCAAAGAAAGCCTAAGAAGTTATGGGGTTGGTTAAACTTAAATTGTGGCTAGGAATTACCCACATATCAGAACATTAACTTATGACTCAAATTCCCTCATGTCCTGCTGTGGTAACTTAAATGGCATTTTGATAGATGTGGCTATATCTTGATACATTTAATTGCATGTCATTATAAGGCCATGTCTACCCTTTGTATGTAATGTCACAGATAATAAAATAGTGAAAAATTACATGTAATCTAGTTCCATGTTTCCATAAGCTATTAGCTAATATAAGTGGGTATGCATATATACACATCTATATCTTCAGTATGAATACAGTAAAAATCAGGAAAAGTTAATCAAATAGGAACAAAGTCCAAGCTGAATTTATGCTTTATATTAGATCTATCAATTTGCATTTGTCCTTCTGTACTGATTGATACATTGTGTCAGCTTGAGAAGTTTAGAGAAGTTTAATTAAGTGACTCAGCAGAGAGCCAGGATTCTTAGTTTGTAAACACCTTTATCCTGTGCAAGAGAAGGGCATGGATATTGTGTGAGTTCTACACCCCTAACCCCAGATTAGCTTGTTTATAATATAAGGAGGGGAGAGAGGGTGGCTAGAAGCCACAGCTGCTGCCCTTCTCTTTTGCTCTTCGCTGTTTTCTGCTGCCATGAACTGCTGCTCACTGCCATGTGCCACTCTGCTTGGCAGCCAGTGGAGTATAGACTGAAACCTCCACAAACTGTGAACTAAATCAACCTTTCTTTCCTTAATTTTGGGTGTTGGGTATTT
The DNA here is from genome assembly GCA_002564305.1 of Octomys mimax. Lineage (NCBI taxonomy): Eukaryota > Metazoa > Chordata > Mammalia > Rodentia > Octodontidae > Octomys > Octomys mimax. The sequence continues at coordinate 2,177 of NDGM011028517.1, forward strand.
TGTCCCAGCAATGCGTGAAAAGTAACCAAGATACCTTCTTAACAGCCACTGATGGCCATTAAGTTCTCTTGAGTTACTGAGCACTAGCTATGACAGTGTTACTGAATGATTTCTGAATGATTTCGCACAAATGCGAGCCATTGCCTTTTGCCCTAGAGAATTTATAGGTTGTGAATTCTGGAGCTTGCAACTGATATTAAAGCGTGTTATATAGTTTGAGTAAACAGAACCAGTAGAGGGACAAATCTCGTTGAGGGGATATTGGAGAAGGGAGAGGAACAGATGATGAAAAGATGACTGGGTAGCTCAAATCTGCTGCATAGAAGGATTGGGAACATCTTACATTTGGAGACTTTCTTAGGTGGCATATTAAGGATCTAATGCAGCCAAAGAAGTGAAAATGATGCAAGTACGCAAATGTGTTTCTAGTAAAACAGTTGAGAAGTATTCGGGATTCAGTCCATTTCTTAATTCGCATTTTTCGGTTTTCCTCTGAAGCAGAAATGGACCAGGATGACAGTGGAAATTTGGTCTTGAGATATTGAGGATTGGTGCCCACCAGTCAGTCTCCAAGTGCTACGAAGGACATCTGATTTCTTTGAGTGTCTTGGAAAACATCCCCCGTTGTTAGTATTTTCATTTATTGGCATTTTAAAAATTTATTTCTAAACAGCCTTGGCAACACACAAGTAAAGATCCTAAGAATTTATAAACTAATAGAACGAGAGAGAAAAACAGACAAACCATTTACCCAACCTCCACCATGCCAGGTACAGGGTGTGTGTGTGTGTGTGGCCCGGTTCAATCCTTATAATTATGTGTGTGGCATGTATGAGGTGTGTATTATTATTTCCTTTTTATAGATTAATCATTAATTAGGACCCCAGCCAAAACAGAACGTATGGTTGAACAGGTTGAGAGCTGCAGTGTCAAACACGATGCTTTGTTTAATAGGAGGGTTGTTGATGGAAATGATTTGGCTGGTGGGTCTTGCTGCGCTAGGCATTGACTTTGGCTCAAAGAAATGTCTGGTAAAAACAAATTTATCTGAAATAAACATCACAATATTATGTTTTCAATCTCATGTATAAAAATTCAAATATAGAGTACACGTATAATTTTCCCCTTCTTCGTAGGTCTCTTTGATTTTAAAGCTGCTATAACAATCACAGTCAATTTTAAAGTGTTGATGATAACAATACCATCCTGAATTTTTATACAGACTTTTTCTTCCAAGGACCTTGAAGTGCTAAAAGTGTTGTCATCCATATAGGCAAACCTCAAGAATATCTAATTTAGCAAGTGTCAGTGACAAATTCTTCTGGTGCCATTCTCCATGTCTTTGAATATATTAGAATGCCCTGGAAATAAGAATGTTTATTCTACAGCAATTGACTGTTGGTAATACAGTTAGTTGGTATAATTCCACTTGTATTTACTGTTTATCTTCTAAATAGCTGTTGGGCTTTTTTTTAAAAGTCTGTCATATTTGCTTTTATTTCTAAAGTGGTAGGTATGATCCATTTTCTAGTGCTTTCTCTGGGTGGTTTTTAACTAACTCCATTCTTGATATTGCCGGGTACATATTCATGGACCAAACTGGAAGAATTCAAATAAAAATTAGAATTTTAGGAGCTGCAAAGCATAGGGACAATTTTTGTGTGAATAGGAAGCAAGGATGAGTGTGAGGTCTCACGAGGGTGTGGAGGGTTGCCAGAGCAGGGGCAGCTGCCCTCTCTGGGCACTGCTGGGTCTGTCACCTGGCTGCTGAGCAGCCCACCCAGATTTGTTCCGAAGACAGTCGTTGAATGATTGTGAGCATTTCAATCTTTGCTCTTTATTTAACTTCTCAGTCTTAATTAGCCCAAAACTACACTTGCTCCACAATAGCAGCGTTGTGTTTAAGTCAGTTAAATCCTAGGAATGCTGTTAAATGGGTTGAGGAAGGAGAAGGTGCGCCGGCAGCCTGGGCTCTCAGGACACGTTCGGAGCCCAGGCCTCACTGCCTTTCCAGCTGGTGTCTCCTGTCTTCTTGTGGTTGTCCAGGTTCCCTACCTCCCCATCTCAGTGTGTTCTTCTTTCGGCTGTAACCCCCTCGCAGACCTAAAGCTTCTCTATTCTTGAATTTCCAGCTTAGATTACTTCATTCACAAAACTTCCTCCCAGTATGTGGCCAGCTCCCTGGGATGACAAAAACCGCAGCTGTATTGTGTGTGTGGGGGGATAGCTGTTTGTCTCCATGTCCGAAGATGGCGAGGGGAAGCCTCAGCCCATGCAGAGTCTGAAGATACAGGACCTGTGCGAATGACATTTGAGGGTGGGAATTACACGCAACGGTACTTGGCACCTGAGACAGCAGGGAGGGGGCTTGTCTACACGGATCTGGTGGAGCCCTGCTGGCTGGTTCGGCAGGCTCACAGACCACCGAGTAAGCAAACTGTGCTCAGTGCGAGCCTGCAGCTGGAATAGCAGCCTGGGGCCAACCGGAGTCCCACACCCACACTGAATCTCTCCTTGGCCAACATCGGAATTATTCATACTGTTTAAAAAGAGGGCCTGCATACATTACAGAGAGGACTCTGATCCACCGTACCTTTGCCGGCAGAGCTTGGTCCAATCACAGGTGTCACGGTTAAAAGGCACAGAGGAGCGGGGATTACGTTCTATATGTTCCAAAAAAAGAGGATATCTGTTAAGTGAATTTTCAAATGGGGAAACTATGGATATTAACAGTGAGCTGGGACCCTCCATATAAAGCTGAGTCATCCTGGGCAAACTGCATCACCTAACCCAGAGGCAACCACAGATGAGAGGGGTCTTTAAGTCTGTCTGCCTACAGCCAACCACTCCTATGTCCTCTGTACTGGGTCACAACAGCTCTATCTACCATGTCCCACAGGAAGGGAAGAAATGGAGAGAAAACCAAATGGCTTCCAAAAGGGGCCCAGGAGGTTGGAAGAGATCCTTGCCCTGTGCCCTCTTTCCAAGGACCCTGTGCCCTGGCAAGGTATTGCTGTGTGCATAGTGTCATTTGCTGTAGGATCTCAGACCAACACTGGCCACTCAGGGACACTGGTCATGGAAAGGCTGTGAGCCCCTGGGCCTGACTGACATGAAGCAAACACAGCAGAGGATCCTCTCTGAAAGCCACCAAATGCCCCATCCTCTTAGCCTTTTCTCCCTAGAGCACACTCTGCCCCTTGACTGCTGCCCTCAGCCTTTTCTCCCTAGAGCACCCTCTGCCCCTTGACTGCTTCTCTGCAGGGGCCTGAATTCCAATAGCAAAGGGGCATTCACGATACCAGAGCCATTTTCCAAATGAACAAATTGTGTTTTCTTCTTCGTTGAGTCTGATATTTGAGCCAATCTGTGCAACAATTTCCTTCTCTTTGTTTTCCTGACCCCGGGTGCTCTTTCAGCCCTGCTGTAATTACTGCTTCCCCTGCCACTGGGAATGTGGTGCAGTCAACTACACAGGCAGGCTTCTGCTGTGCAGGAAGGGAACAGGCCCCAGTGCTGGGGCTATGTTTTTCTTTCAGGTGTTGGTTATTTATGAAGTGTGCTTTTCAGTGCTGTGTTAGGATTTCTCTGTATTGTGTGACAAACTGGCCTGTAAGGCACTCACCTGCACCATCTCCATGTGTATGAGACTCTCCTGGGAGGCACTCAGTGCTCACCTGTGTCTTCTGCACCCCAGAAGCTGTGCAGACAGCAGCACCCCTTTCAAAGCTAAGCACAAGCACCCTATCCATTATTGTTGGGCTCCATGCATCCACCAACGCTGCATCTCTGTCCTTGGCTTGAAAAGGGAATGGGCCCCTTTGAGGAGAGTAGAACTCTCCTATGTAGAAAAGTGGGTAGCCAGGTCTGAAGGGCCCAGGGCTGGCTGAGCCTCACCCATCATGTTTATCCCACCTCCTGCATTGTCCCCGGATCTGGGTGTGTGCCCACCCCCCCATGCCACAAACCCACATATTTATCAAACACTTAGTCCATTTGTGGGTCTTGTATGATGCATTAATTCCTCCCCAAACTTATGTATTGAAGCTCTAGTCCCCAGAATGTGACTGTATTGGAGATAAGACATTTAAAAGGATACTTAACACAAAAATGAATTCATGCAGGTGCACCCTGGTTCTTTTGACTGGTATCCTTTTAAGAAGAGAAGATTATGACAGAGAAAGCTACAGAGAAAAAAACCAGTATGGATACAAGATAGCCATGTAATGGGCTGAGAAGTGAGATCTCAGGATGAATCAGACCTACTGACCCCTTTTCCTTTGGCTCTAGCTGGCAGAATTGTGAGGAAATGAATTTCTGTTGTTCAGGCCACCCAGTCCTTGATAGTATTCTACTTTTCCAGTTCCTGGAAATGGATTGATTAACAGAGACTTCTCAAATCATTCAGAACCTATAAGGGACCCCAAGCACCACAGAAATCCAAGTAGACCTCTCTGGGTAGGCAGGCCCCTGGCTTGTCCTTCTTCCCACCATTCAGTAAACAAAGCGTGAGGTGGATTGGACCTCAGGTGAGCTAGTCATCTGGTAGCCTCGAGATACATCCCAGCAGGACAGAGTGGCCAGTGACAGCTGGCTGTAGATGGACTTTCCTGGTCAGGATGGAACAGAAGAACACACATGGGGACTCCCAGGGATACTCTGGTGACAAGCCAGGGGGCTAAAGATAAGGAAGCAAAACCAATTACAAGTGTGTGAGCATAGATTAGACTCACAGGCACGTTGGCTGTGTGAACACTGACCCACGTTTCTGACATCAGCAGAGGTTTGTTGCAGAGTCTTGTGCTCTGAGTGGTCTGATTTGTTACAGCAGATGGAAGAGTGAAGTGAAAAATCAGGCCTGCTCTGCCCTTGGGGGGCTCCCGGCCTTGCCTGGGACAACGGGGAGTGCGAGTGGCAAGGGAACAGCTCAGACCATGACTGCTGCTCTAGGAGGTCAGAGCCGAGGAAGATCAATGTGGGCTACAGCAGTTCATTTAAGTAGCAATTAGTTATAATTAATCAATTATGTAATTGAGTAGCACTTAATTATTTACTGCCTTATTCGCTTTTTCAACTGCTCACGAGTGTCAGCTTTGTTTCCCCAGCCAGAGCCAGAGCTCTGGGAGCAGGGTTGTGTTCATTCACTGGCGTCTGACCAGGCCAGGTTGGAAGGCTGGGGTCACCACTGAAGAGCAGCAATTCTCAGTTCCGGAAGCTGTGGCGGCTCTGGGTCCAAACAGCTTGATTGTGACACAGGAATGACTACAGAAAAAGTGAGGCACCAGTGCGGCCTAGAGCAGTGGTGTGGGGAGGGAGGCAGCCTAGGAAGGACTGGGGACAGCAGTGCACACGAGATGAGACTTAACGTGTGAGCTCAGGCAGAGAGGACAGCTCATTCAGCTGCAGGAGCTTTGGGGGCTCTAATGGTGCTATTCTCCGGGAATAAGAGCTGCCTCATTGGCTCCAGTTAGGAAATCAAGGATAATATACTGAAGGACTCCCTGAAAATAAGTGTAGGGTATCTCGGAATTTCAGACTTCTGGGAAGAAAGACGCTGCTCAGCCCAAGCCATATGGTGGCCAAATGAGTCTCTGGCTCTCAGAGGAGAGACTCCCACAGTTAACGCTTAATGGGATCCCGAGCTGTGTGGGGGAATCCAAAGAGGGTGACCTCTTAAATTCCAGGTTTCTGTAGCTGGCTCAGGTCTGGCTCATTTGCAGAGAACGATGGTGCCTCCTCTCTCTCCATGAGGTCAGTGGTGTTATTACCTGTATTCACAAATGGGGCAGAACACCCGAAGACTTGCAGACTGATTGCTTTCATTAACTTTAATTGGATTCTTTCGCACTTGGAAAGAGAAGTGTAACCGGGGTTTAATTGGAAGAGCGTCTCAGACCCAGGGTGACACGGGATTGTAAACATTAAAAGTGCTACAGCTGTGTTGGTGGAAAGTGTTGAAGTCACTTACGGTGTTTGTAAGAATAGCTCCCCAAACTAGTGGTTGTTGGGAAGATCTGAGTGTGTCAAATTTGGGGATTATTTTTGGGCCTGTTTAGAAATACAGCAGTGTGAAATCAGATGTTTACAAGTGAAATTACAGAAGAAATCAAACACATTCCATGTGGCCTGAGCCAGAGGACTCAGTGCAGGTCCATTCTGTGAGCTGGCCTAGGGCAGCACAGGATGTCCTTACAGGTAGATCCCATGTTGCTCACTCTCCCCTCCACTGTGTTACAGTGACTGTGTCTTTCAGCTGGGATGTGCACCTCTTGTTTTTCTGCATGGTAAACTTTCATTCAACCATTAGGCCCTGACCTTCACATCCTTACTGTGATACTTTGGCCAACAATTTTGGAAGGTTTGGACAGGTTGTTCAATGCTCTGTGATCCCACAGAACTCTTGTTCTTCTAGTGAGCTCTCAAGTCACTTGGGTTGAAGAAAGAAAGGCTCGCAGATGTAGGAATCCAAGCAGTGGTTAAAACACAGTTATTGGGGGAAGAAGTGGATGGATGTGTTTCTTAAATTACACTGGGAACTTGATGCTTAATATACACTTGTTGAATATTTGGATAAGTAAGTTGATGACTGTTCATGTCTCAGATGGTCTTTTCTCAGCTAGTGTTGGGTGCTGTCCTTGTGCAGGTATGTCCTGGATCTCAGCCTATGCAGAGAAAACCTGAAGAATCTCAAAGAATTCTTTGCAGCTATGAGGCTGCACCCTTTCTTTCCTGCATGCCCAGAACTGCACACCAATCCTGGGCATGCAATAGATATCTCCCAGGTAATGTTTGCCTACCACAACCTGTCCACTATTCCCTGTTCTGTGCTGGACATTCCTCCTTTAGAACCTGTGTTTCCTTTCCTTCTTCTCTCTGGAGTGGCAACATCTGACTCCCCCTGGGGAGGAGAGGACATTGTTTCCAGTTTCAGGCAGACATTGTGGGGAATCACCAAGCCCTGTGAGGAGATGCTAGTGACCACTAACTCATTTATGAATTATCTAGTCATTGTGTCCATGTGCCAGAGGTTCTGATCTTTCTAGACTTCCTGGATTTGATTTTCAAAGAAAAGTCTCAAGCATGTTTCTCTATTTAGCCCTCCAGGAGCCCACTTTCATCCCCTGCACTCTGGGGCTCCTTTGCTGACCTAGGGCCAATCAGCTGGCTGGAAGGGGCTTGACACTCACCTTCCTGAAACGCACTGAGCACTGCTTCCGGGGGCTGGAGTGCCTCGGGTGCAGAGTGCACACACAGGTCACTGAGGAAGACCTGCTTTCCTCTGCAGAGTGTTCTTTGATTTCAAAAATAGTCTTTCTAATTCATAGGAAGAAATAAGACATCCTTTTGGATATTTTAAGAAAAGGCTTTAACTTTTTCAGTGCAACTCAAACTGATGGCAGATCCCAGATGAAAAGCAAGATCCAGCTTGCTGGGTAGTGGACACTGGCTCCTGGCCAGGTCCAGCAGACACAGAGGTCTGGCTTCCCCTGCACTTTTTTGGATGCATGGGTAAGGCATACTGGCAGATGCCACCCATATATGTAGGGACATGCAGTCACTGAACACAGGAGCCCCAGCTGGCCCCAGCTGAGTTGTGCTATCCCTGCAGAACATACATGCCATGTTCTAAGGACCTCTTACAAGAGAAAACATTACGTGTGACATGTATTAATAATTTTTAATGTGCATCACCTGATAAAATGCTGCTATTTTCAATATACTGAGTTAAACAAAATATAGTATTAAATGATTTTTATGTTTCATTTTTCTTATTTTGGAGGATGTGTACTGGAAAGGTTAATTTTTATGTGGCCTGTGATCTTTTGTTGTAGGCTCGAACTGACCTGAGTCCTCTGATGTATAGGAAGGATGAGGGAGCTGAGGAGGCCAGAAGGATGAAACTGATAGGGGGTCCGAGAAAGCTCTTGAGGCTGGAGACCAGGAAGTACCTGCTGTGTACCTTCTAAGGACAAACATCTTTGGTACCTTGTCCTGAAATCGACTACGGTACTTTCCTTCAGAGCATCAATGCCATTTGAATACCTGGGCTGGTGTAAGATGAGGGACAGGTTTTCAGAAGGAGTTGTGCCTCCTCCAGATCTTGCTCTGGAGGAGGGCTGAGTTGACCTAGTTACTTGTGTTTCACCATCTTGAGCATTGTTGCCAGCTGGGGTTGCTTTACCGTCGTATCCTTTCATAAGAATTTCAGATCTGGTTCTCTACTGTAAACTGGGTGCAATGGCCATAGAATTGACAAGGACCTGAAGAATATGAAAAAAAAGTTAGGCTGGCTTCCTGGCTCATCAACAGAGGCAGGAAGGTAGACAAGCAGAACTCTATTCAGCAGAGTTTCCATCCTTTGAATGGAATTGATGCATCTTTTAGAAACACCTGACTCAGGAAAAACCTCTCCTTCAGGGTCTTTGCCTTGTTCTTTTCCTTGATGTCATAGTTTTACTTCTACACCATGAACACATCTTCTGTGCTTTATGCTGCTCTGTGTTTGTGCTAGTGTGTGCCGGAAAAGTCGTTCTGAGACTCCTTGGTCTCACCAAATATGATTTCTAAGGCTCATATTTACATTGTGTCTTTGCCAGTGGCATTTGGCCAGCTCTTCTAGTCCTCGTTCTTATTCAGGCAGAAAAAAGTTTCCTTTCTAAGTCATATTTTGATTTATTTATTATTTTGAGACAGGTTCTTGCCAAGTTGCTTTGGAGGGACTCGAACACTCCTCACTGCTATAGGATTCAGAAATGCCGTTGTCCCCTGTCTTTCCCAGGGTCTTTTGCTTTACTGCAGTCAACCCAGGATTTAGATGGAAGGAGCAGAGCTTCTAGATGGAGTAGATCTGAAAACATGACTGCTGAGAACTTGCCAACACAACCATGCTTCCTGACTGCTGAGAACTTGCCAACACAACCATGCTTCCTGGTTTTAGGGTATGAGACAGGCATTTGCCACCCAAGATATTTGGGGAGGAATTCTGGTAACATTCTTATTAAAACAATCTTTGCTTAGATCTTCTGTAGATATCCCACAGCCCAATAGTGTGGGTGCTGTGCCCAGGAGAACTGTCCTTGACGGAAGTTCAGGTGAGCCACGAGCACCAAGTGTGGTTAGCTAATCTTTTCTTTTCTCTCGCTCAGACAACCTTTAGGGGATTAAATGCCAAACAGACAGGGAAACACAGGATGAGTAATGTAAAATAAAAAATGACACTAAACCTTAAAATAAGTCTATGAAGTTTCAACAAAATTCTCATCTCCTCCTCCATGATGGCTACTAAAGTATTGCAAATATTAAATTATTTCAAATATATATTTTCATCTTCTATTTGGTCAGTGCCCCAATTACGGCTTAAACCAGTGATGGCAAACCTTTCAGGGCTTTCAATGATATAAGCAGCCCTCTGTAGCATGCATGGCATAGATTTGCCGCTGCTGGCTGAGACTGACTATGGGATGCCTTTTGGGGCTGTGAGGCTTGAAGCAGACTGGTATCAAGAGAGGCATTAAGATTGCCTTGGTGGTCCCTGGCTTCTTCATTGCAGAGCTCTTGTTCTTGCATGGAGGAGACAGAACCCTTGAATTGGTCTTCTTCTTTCTGTGTCATTATTAGTGTTCGCCATCAGAATACCTGTTACATATCCAGTTCTCACAGAGAGAAGAACCTCAGTCTGCTCTGACCGATAGCCTTATTAGGAGCATGCACATCCAACACTTTGACTTGGCTGAGCTATCATGACTGAAGAGACAGTGCCTTGAGCTGTGTATAAAATCTATAATATAGTTAGTTTGTATAAATAACGAATGTCCCCTTTTATATTTAACTTATTGAATTATAAAAAACACCTTTCAAGTTTAATAATTAAATAGAAAAATTTACATGTCTGTTTACTACCAGTAAGCATCTGTCTTCAGAGGCCTGCACACGTGAATGCAGGTTGAAACACTGCTACCTTTAGTTGCTTTTTTGCTTGCTGAGTGGCATGGGCACTACGAAGTTCGACATACGTGAGAGCTGGTTGAACTGACTGTGTGTAGCCGGCAGCATGCCTTCCCCTACATAGTATTCTACTGTCACTTACACTTTCCAGTTTGAACATGGAATTATGAAAAATAAAGCTAAAAATCACATACTAATATTACAAGTTTGCATGGAAAGAGCATAGCGCTAGCTTCCCACATCTGCACGAAGCCCATAGAGGCTCACACACCCATGTCGAGGCAGTGGTAAAGAGTAGAGTCTTCAGAGAGCTGGCAACCAAAGCCGGGTCCAGGAGGCTGCTCAGCCTTTCCTTCCTGTGGACTGTCTCTACTTGTGCAGTGCTTGGCAAGGATGCCATACGTTTCTTTTTTTTTTTTTTTTTTTATAATTTTATTTATTTATTTATTTATTTAGAGAGACAGAGAGAGAGGGAGAGAGAGAGAGAGAGAGAG